>CM075211.1:3765040-3865241 GCA_037577465.1 Liposcelis bostrychophila
GTAAATCAAATATTAGATAAAACAGCCTCTCCTACAAATTTTCTGCATAAGCAGCTCCGCCTGGGAAATTCTTAAAAAAAATTCCGGTTAACTTTTTGGAATCAGCATTCCTCGACCTTCGAAAATTTCCTATTCTTGAGAACAGAATTTTGGAAATATCAGAATTCTTGCTTCTCGGAAAATCATATTAATTCTCAGTACAATTTATAAGATCCATCTTTCAAAGGAAGTGCTTGTTAATTGTTATAAATTTAAACCACATTTCAGGGTCACATACACACGATTTCATATTTTTAAATTTGTCTGGGCTTCCTGTTTCCCTCAGCTGGAGAAAAGGAACGATTTGGCGTCTCGAATCCCTTGATTCTAAAATTTCCCTAATTTTTAGTATTCAGAAAAAGTGAAAATTCAATTTTCTCGTGAATTAAAGCCAGAAGCTCTACTTGCTTGGCATAAAAAACATCACAGAAAATAAACCTCAATGAAATGTTTTATAACAAATAAATATTATGGCCAGACAATTTCAATATTGAGACATCAATCACCTTTTTATCGGTTTTGTTTCTCAATCATAATATAGTATTTCTTGTTCAGTTTTCAGCTCTTGGCTGGGTAAAGTAACTCGACACAACACTCTAAAAGAAAGTAAAACTGAATGTAAAAATCAATGCTTTTGATATTGACCCCACCAAACAAGATATTTTAGTTTTAGAAAATTAAGCCCCAACTTTTATCTCTATAATCAAAGCCTTTTAGATATCAACATTAATTACATAGGATAATAACGCATGATTAATAAAATATTTCTGAATTTATAGATTTTGTCATAAATCCTAAGTATTTGTGGTCTTTGACTATCTGATATAGACCTCAGTCCCAGAATATGTCAGTCTTTCAGATTAATTTGTCAATGACATTGTTTTGACAAAAAAAAAAGAGAAAAAAGAATACTTCTGATTAAATCCAAGCAAGCTCCAACATGACATCAAACTGTTTCTACAATGTTCTGAAGACGAAAAATTATACTGGGATATGGCAGCATATCCCTACGTAGGACTACGTCTATGGGGCACTGTTTTAATATTACTAAAAAAATTTTAAAAAATTTAAAAATTTTCGTGAAGTTTTCTTTAATTCATCATTAATTTTTTAAATGATCCGTCAATTTTCCGTTAATTTTTTTAACTAACGAAAATAATGAAAAATTTAAAAGATTAAATTGAATTTTTTTATATCAAAAAGATAATCCATAATTTCCTTTAATTAGAAAAATTAACGGATAATATAGAAAAATTAATGATGTTTATTCGTGATGAAAATTGATAATGTTTATTCGTTTATATAAATTTAGAAAAATTAATGATAAATTAAAGAAAAATTCACGAAAATTAACAAGAACTTTCTAAAAATTTGTCTCCGTGTTATTTCGCCCATAACATTTGATCTTTTTTTATCATTTTAAATAATATAATTTAATACCATAAGATAAATAATAACATAATTTTCGAATTAATTTGACGAAAATTAACGAAAACTTTAAAATGTACGAAAATTTTAAAAAATTAACGAAAAATAATGAAAAATGAAAATTCTTTCTTGTAAATTACTATTTTAATATTAAAATTTTAATCAAATTACTGCACTTTTCGCGGCACTATGGTCCGCGACCGACCGGGGTTTTGCAAGGTCAGGGTTTTGCCAGGGCCCCCTTTTGGCACCAAAAATTAATATTTTTTAATAAATTAATTTAATATTACAATTTTTAAGGTTTTTGAAATTTTGCTGCTTCTAAAAGTATTAATTAATTTAAATTAATATTAAAATAATAAAATTTACAAGAAATATTATTTTTTTTTCAACTTTTGACCTTTTTCATCAAAAATTTTAAGTTTTTCTGTGCCAGAAAAAAATTATAATAAATTAAAATGTTGACTAGGTCTATATTTTGACCATAAAATTTTTAACATTCTCCAAGTTAAAATTTTAATATTAAAATATTAATTATTTAATATTAAAATATTAATTATTTAATATTAAAATATTAATTATTTAATATTAAAATATTAAATAATTTTTTAGGTGCGAACCAACAAACAAATAAACAAATAAACAAATAAACAAACAGAAATCTCCAGGTTACGGGGTATGACGTAGTCCTACGTCAAAAAAAAAAATTCCTCCTTCATAAGGGTACAAAATATTCCTAAATTAACAATCAAAGTAATAAAAAAAATTTATTTTATTTTACTTGAATCAAAATGAAAAATAACGCACAACAAAATGATAATGCCCCAGTTCTTCACCAGCAAGTTCTGTGCTCTTTTAATAACGTCTGATCCTGCAGAGACTTGCAGTTTTGAAGTATCAACTTCAAAAAAAGTGAATGAAAAATTGATTTACATTTACCAAATAAAAAAATAAAAACTTTTACCCTTTTTTTTTTTTTGCATAGACTTTCCCTACAGAGATTTCTTTTTTTTAATTTTAACAACCTTCTTTTAAGAGATGATTTTCTCTACCCATCCATTAAGAAAAGCAGAATGTTTACTATTGGTTAACTTTTAGTTTTAAACAATAAATTCATTTTTTTACAAATCTAAAAGCATGTGTATATTCACTGATTCAAACAGGGGTTGCAAACTGACAAATAACATGACATTTTTTCATTTAAACTCTCCCTTGCATGAAAAAAAACACTTGACAACATTACTATTAAAAAAAAAAAAAAATTTCCAATTCAATAACAGGTAGGTTACTTTTACCTTACATTATTTATAAACAAGCATTATGTAAATTAAACTGTCATTGATTTTTTTTTTCATAAACAATTTTTTCTCTATTAAAAGGGATGTGCCATATCACATTTTACGTTTTATTTGATTTATCCTTCAAAACCATTTTAAAATTATTAACATTTTCAAGTAAGTAGGTGATGCATAATTATCACTATTCTAGTCGGCTACATGTAATTAGCATTAAATTAATGATTTTTCAATATATATTTTTTCCCTTCCTTGACAGACATCTGAGTCACTTTAGTTGAATAAATTAGTGCAAACCCCCAAAGGTGTTTTTTATTTTTTCCGTTGAGGATTTTAAATTTAAAACTCAAAACTCACCCTATTGCACTCCAAAGCTTCGGCACTGTGTTCCTCTTTTTGCCGGAAGCAATTGCTGCATTTCGTTTTGTTAAATATGTTAGGGACAAATTTTCTACATTCGGCCCTCATCAGACCTGTAGACATTTTTTCACCTTCGGAAGACAAAAAACAAACGAGCCTACATTTTTCATCCTACGCTCCCGGTGGGGAAAAAAAAATCACGGCCCCGCACGGCTCTTTATTGCACATTTTTCATTGTAAATCACAGATTTGATTGTTATAAAGAAAAAAAACAATAGTCATCAGAAACCGCCATGTATAAATGCTGCACCCACTTGTATTTAAAAAAAAAATGATAAACCATATGTGCCTCCCGTAACTTTACTTAACGATCATAATTCCGTTATTTACAACCATATACACGAATTAAGAAACCAAAAAAAATGAGTTTCCTCATTACATTTTAAATTTTTTAAAAGGAAAACACATAACCATTGTCACACCACCGTCACCACGCGTACATTAAGAAACTGTACATTATTTACCCAGCATCCAATATTTACTGCGCAACTCCATCTCTAAAACCCACAGCGCATGCGTAGTGATTATAAACCCTACATAGAAGAATTTAGACATGCAATCTCAGTTTGGACGACACGATATAATGTCGCCATATATTAGTAACTACGATATAAAAAACATGGCGGCGACACGCCGCTTTGGGTTAAAAAAGAACTCCTTTGTTTTTAGGGCCCTCGCGGGCCTTTTTGACGCCATCTTGGTTTGTTCGTAATTTGCTAAGGAACGCCAACTTCTCACTTTCTTTTATGCAAATAAATAATTTAGAACCAACTGTCATTCAGATATTTTCATCTCTGATCCTCTTAAATTTAACTTCCTTGCTAAAAGCATTCCTAATTGCTCTAAATCTTCAAAAAAGCTCAAATTTTACACTTGTTTTCATAAGGGCTTAGGAACAAACCGCCTCGATTAAACTAGCCCAGTTTGAAGCTGAATGACAAGAGGTCTCTTATGAAAGGGTTTTAGGCCCTAATCTTGAATTATAGGATACGTTTTAACTTTCTAAATAACAATAACAGAAGAACGAAAGGATATTGTAAGTATTTCTACTATTATTTTTGAACAGGAAACCCATTTAAACGAACAAATTTGTTTTCTTGTTGACGCAACCACGATTTCGTGAAAATAAAAAAAATGGTAAAAACATTACCCTTTGATAAAAAAAAATGGTGGTAATTGCTTAGGTAACTTGAATTTTCATTGTGGATTTAATTGTCATGCTGGGAGAGGTTCAAACATGTCTCTTGTGTGATTCATAAACATGAGCTTTGTCCTTTGTATGACTCCGTGGAGTTTTACAAAATCATTATTATAAGTTCTAAAATGCAAAAAGCACCATATCATCTTCAGGGAAAGCATTTTAAAAAAAAAAAAAAGTGTTAGTCATAATTAAATCTAACCTCTTTGCCTTTGTATTAACTTCGAGATAAATGGATTATGTGTTGTATTTTTTCTCTTTTCAGGTAATCATAAAAGCAGCACTCAGCAGATAAGATTAAGAGTCTCCCATTTACAACTATATTAAAGACAATTAAATGGAATAATTTTGTAATATAAAGCAAGGAGTTTTATTAATTTTTGTGAAAAATGGTTGATGTTCCAAGAACTTTGAGGTGAGAAGATTTTTACTAATACAGGGATAGTTATTTCAGTTTTTTTTTAGTTTTTGACAAGATTAGGTTAACTTCTAGTTGAGTAAGAGAATATTAAAGATTTATGTATTTGCCCTAAATTGTAGTTGTGTTGAAAGCTTTTTTCGATTTAGACAAATATATAAAGTTTAGCAGTAAGAAGCCTGTTGGAAGACTACTTCAGATGGATATTTAAAAGAAATAAAAAGAAATTGATGATAAAGCTTATTAATTTTTAAAACTAGTGAAAGAATCTATTTAAGTTGCAAGCAAAAAGATGGTAACTATTAATAAATTTTTTTTTTTTTTTTCAGAGAGACACCCTCAATTACCTTCATAAACGAAGTATATGATAATGAAAATGCATATGAAAAATTTGAAATGGAACTGGAGAGAGCATTAGAAGCAGGAGTAACTGTTATAGTCATTGAACCATCTCGCTTAGGGGACGAAACAGCTAGATGGATAGCATTTGGAAACTGCCTCCACAAAACGGCCGTATTAGCCGGTCTCGGATCCGTGGCCACCGCATTTATTTGGACTGATAAACCCTATGTTTGTTTACCTTTAGGAATAATCTCAGTCTTATGTACAGGTGTATATACTCTGTCATGGCAGTTTGATCCATGTGTTAAATATCAAGTAGAGACTGACTTTAGAAAATTACTCCGTGAATATCCCCAATTTTCAGTTTTGAGTTCGACCTCTTCCGTTGTGTTGGTTCGTAGGGATAATTCGCGTAGGAAAATGTTACATTCAGGAATTTCGTTAATCGCTGCCATTTTTTGTATGTGGAGATTATACGATACTTTCAAATAAGTTATTTAAATTGTTTGTAGTTTTTAAGGTTGAAAATTTTTTTTTTCCATTAATAATAGGTCAGTAATGTCATCATTGAACTTTTTTTTTTTCAAAAAAATTTTTTTTGATAGTTGTATGAAAGCAGCTTATTCTTGGATTTTTGTAATTTTTTTTTTTTCGAAGTGCACAATGAAGTTCCCTAACCTTTTAAGAGAGAATGAAAGATTTTGGGTTGGGGAGAAAAAAATGACAAGCTGTGCTGTGATACATTTTGTAAATATTTGAGGATAAGCCTTGTTAAGAAATTCCTTATTTTTAAAAAAAGGCATTTAGGAAAAAAAAATTGGATCTCATTTTCTATCCCCATTCCTTGAATGAAAAGAATTTCGTTGAGAAGCCTAATTAGGCAGGGACGCTGCTGGTTGTGTTTTGCTCAATTACTTTTTTTCATTTTTTATTTATTTAAAAAGAAAAAAACTAAGTCAGGGAGAATAAGCAAAAATGAATGAATATTTATTACCGAAGATATAAATTGTTCGATTTTGTTCATTGTTGAAACCAGTTAAATTTTTTTTCTTAATGAATCGGCTGCTTTTTATAATCGAATAAAGCTTTAGGAAAATTTTTGCAGTAGTTGGAAAATTAATTAAAACCGGACAATTTGTTTCTTTGAAATAAAGAATAGTAGAAATTACAAAAATCTTTTAAAATCTTGATGGTGCTTACGATTATTGATTGCATTGTACTGCTGTTATTTGTACAACTGTTCAGGGTTTTGCCACAAACTGTTTAATTTTAGAGAAAAACTGAATAAAAGTGGCTGTAATTATTTTTTCATATAAATAATTTCTTTTTTTGAAATAAATATTTAACCTATTATTTCCCATCGTAAATTGCAAGGGTGATCATACTGATCAAGATTAAGAAAATATAAAAAAATTTCTAAATTGAAATTTTTTAAATTTTTTACATGCTTTGGTAGCAAAAATTTCTTTTAATCGTGAAATATCTCAGAAATAATTCATGCTGGAAGTTATAAAGTTGTAAATGCTCCTCAGCCTCATTTAGTACCAATCCCCTTCATGCCCTTGTTAACAGTATGTTTAGAGGACATAGAGGACAATGACGTAAAAATCTTAGGATTTAGAAGGCGAGTATTTTTTTTTCATCAAAATTTTATAACTTTATAATAAAAATAATTGGACGAACTTAAAATATTTTTCTGTCTTACAAAGACCAAGAAATAAATTTTTGCTACCTAGTCATGTAACCTTAAAATATATCGTGAGTCTAGCTTAATCTAAAACTGCGAAATACCCCTTTTTGCTTAAGAAATTTCTAAAGATTTTAATACTGCATTGTGTATTACGAAATGGTTCAGCGGCCCTTGAAAAACCCCCTAACTTACGTGGTACTGCATCTTACGGCACAAGTTATACTCTTACCTGGAACAAGAAAAAAAAATATACACATAAGACATTTTGAAGAAAAATTGAAAACGAGCAGATATCCTTGATTTTGGCATTAAAAGTGTGTTCAAATATTACTTAATTAGCATAAAAAAAAGAGGCCATGCCCTGATGTTTCCAATTGTACTAATAATGTTCCGGAATAAATTAAATCACTACTTGAACCAATCTTCCTAAAAAAAGTTAGTACCCCTAGTAGCACATGGCTATCCATAGGATCTCCCGAGGATAACCTTTCAGGGATATAGGATATCCTGAGGTTATCCATTTGGTAACCTGCGATGACCAGAGGATATCCTACGGATCGACTCGGGGTCACCGTTTTTAGCTCCACAGGATAACCTGTGGATGATCCACAGGATATCCCATTTAGGATATCCTACGGATCGACTCGTTTTTAGCTCCACAGGATAACCTGTGGATGATCCACGGGACAACCCATTTAGGGCGTGCGGAGGATATCTTTTTTTTCTCGCTCCCCCCCCCCCCTTTTTTAAAATGGCAAAATTTAGGTTATAATTTACCTTTATTTTTCTAAGCTATACATAGGAGGGGATAGGAATATTACAAGTATATTTTAAATGATGCATTTATAGATTATCCATTGGTTATTCATAAACATGTGACAATGTAAGTCCGTTAAAAAAATCTCTCGCTTGCGCAGTCCTAGCGTTGTAAAGCCGTTAAGTTCATTTATGAAGGCGACGGTTAAAATATTTAGAATATTTCGGTTAAAAATGCATAAAAAATTTATTAAAAATGCAGCCCGAGCTGCCAAGAAATCCGCGAAAAATATTTTTTTTATTTTTATGAATGAATCGATGAATGAAGGAATTTGATGCCTTCGCAACCTTTTCAGGAGGGAGGAAACTTTCTTTCCTGGAACTTTTTCAGCCACAGCCCAATTTCTAATGGTAGTAAAGAGTGAAGCACAATATTTATCCATGTATTCTTGAACTCTCCTTGGAGGAATTTTTTTTATTTTTTTTTTTCCACAAGGCCGAACTTTCAGCACTTGAACACCGACAATTGCCTCCTGTCTAATATTTGATTCCCTGGTCGTTATTTTTTCGACCGTCCCACTCTCCCCAGGCTCGATTATTTCAACCCCAAGGACTTCACAACCTTCATTAAAACTCAAATTGATTCCTTCGGGTTTGGAATCCAATTCGTGAACTTCACTTACAAAGACGCGCACGTTAGTACACTCATCGAAAATATTTTTCGCGGATTTCTTGGCAGCTCGGGCTGCATTTTTAATAAATTTTTTATGCATTTTTACCCGAAATATTCTGAATATTTTAACCGTGAAATATTATTCTACACAGCCGTCACCTTCATAAATGAACTTAACGGCTCTACAACGCTAGGACTGCGCAAGCGTGAGATTTTTTTAACGGACTTACACTGTCACATGTTTATGGACAACCTATGGACATCCCCAGGTGATCCTACTTCGGTTAACCTGAGGTTAGCCATAGGAGATTCGAATAAGGTGATAATTTCATCGACCGTTTCAGGATGGCCTAGGGAATTCCGCGAGTTATCCTAACTTGGCTTAAGAAACGAATTTCTTGTTCCAAATTCGGTTAACCTCTGGTTAGCCATGGGAGATCCGGATACGGTGATAATTTCAAAACCTTTCTAGGATAGCCTGGGGAATTCCGCGGGTTATCCTCTTTAGGATAACCTGATTAGGATAAAATTTGGAAATTCATGGATATCCTACGGTTAACCGGTGCTACTAGGGCGTAGTCTGAGCCATGTCAGAACAGAAAAATTTTCGGCGACAGAATTTCTCTAAAAAAATTATAATAGCCTTACAATAATAACAACGAACAATTAGGCCTTAAACACACTGCATTTTATGGATATAGCAAAGAATGGAAATCTATTCATAAAACTAAACTTTTTTTTTTTAATAAGCAAAATAAAATTGTATACAAAGAAATTAAAAAAAGAAAAAAAGAATTAATTGGAACTAGTTGAGTTATTAAACTATTAACAACTTTTTTCAAATTTGAAGTCCTTATAAGTTTATATTTTTTCTTGACTCATAAGTACGTTCTTTTTCGTCGCTTGCAGAAGCATGCGAAAATTCACTTTCCTCACACGAAGAAAGTGAAGAGACCGAAATCGATGACTGAAATGGACCGAAATCCATGATTTCCTCTTCCGATTGTGTAATATCTTCAAGAAAATCATCAGTTATTTGATTTTCTTTTATGAACGCAATCAGCAAAGGTCTCATCGGCCAGTCTTTGCAATTTGAGACCAAATCAAGCGCGGTGTTCCCGGAAGATGTTTTCGCCATTACAAATTTTCTTAAGTCCTTACGCTTCAGAAGTTTTTCAGTTTCTTGCAACAATGTTGTTACGGTTTCGAACTTGTTACTCATTACAGCCTTATGAAGAACAGTGCGGCCATATTCGTCGGTTGACATGAGCAGTTGAGTAAATTTCTTGGTCGTCAATGACCTTTTCGATTCCTCCAAGATTACGAAAATCATAACTGAATCTAAAAGTGATTCTTGAAACTCACTCTCTTTTATTTTATTTTCTTCGTATTTCCTGTCAACGACTGTATGAAGAAGCGTCCCAATTTGTTGCTTTGATGTCAGCAATTGTATGCCTTTATTTAATACTAATTTCACGACGTCCAATTCTCCTCTCCACAAGGCTAAGTGGAGTACGGTTTCAAAACCTTGGGCTTTTTCTGTTAACAATTCCTGAAACTTATTTTTTGTTAATAAGTTTTCAGCTTCTTCAAATAATAACTTTAATGTTTCTTTTCTCTGGTGTAAAACGGCGGCGTAAAAGACATTGCCAAAATACTTGTCGGAGATCGTCAGTAAGGTACACAAATCATCTGCAGTTAAAATTTTACGTAGTTTATCAAATAAACATTTGGTTTCAAAACTATTTCTACCATAATGGCACAGAAACAAATAAAGAAACGTTGTTCCCGGAACAAGAAACGTATTATTGTTTCTACAATTTTTCATCATTATAATTTTCCGTTTTTCGATCAAAGGAAAAGATGTATTAATATTATCTAACAGAACACCTAAAATTTCGGGTTGTTTTTCATCAGCTGCTTCGTGCAGTAATGTGTCACAGTGTTTTTCGGAAATACCATAGTCGGCTTGCATCCACATGACTGCAATAAAATCTCTTGGTTTTAACATTTTTGTGATTTGTTCAATAGCAACTCCAAAATTGCAGCTTCACCGAAACGAATTACTTTGTATGCAATCGTTCTATTCTTTTTGTCTAAACACAACAGGAATTTTTGTTGTTGTGTTTTTGTCAGAATTTCTTCAGCTTTTGACAAAATCAGGTTGAATTTTTGCAGAACTGAATGTGATGTATTTAAGAATTTGTAGAAAGAATAAGACAGGACTATATGAAGAATGTTTAGACCACAAGCATTGGTCTCCATGAGCAAAATTTGCTGGATTTCGATCGGTAAAATCTGTTCTATTTTCTCAAACAATAACTGAAGTAAATCCGGTATGTATCTGCTAGCTATTATATGAAGAGCAGTATTTCCTTTAGAATTACATTTTTGCCTTAATAACTGGCACCATTGATCCAACGTCAATATTTCACTTAATTCATCAAGCAAAACACTCATTATTTTTGGACTGTCCGTCAAATGAAGGCAATTTCGACAGTTTTCATTTTTCATAAGAAATACCTCAGACAATTTCTCGGAATCAAAAATTTTTTTCAAATAATTAATCAATATTTTCGTCGTTTCGATTTCATCTGTTTCAATGGCCAAAAGAAGACAGTTATATCCATATTCATCTGTGGTCAAAAATAGTTCCTCTTCTATTTCTGTTCTTATTCCATTTCCAAACATTTTTTCCACAGCATCCAGCCTTTCTAGTATCAAAGAAACAACTCTACAGTCTTTGGTCAAAATTGCACCACGAAGAGTACTTTTACATTCATCTTTTGTTATCAGTAACTCGCAATACTCCTCTACACTCAAGATGGTTTCAACTTTATTTAAAACATATGTTAGGACCTCCAGTTCCCAACGATGTGCCAGTTCATAGATGATAGATTTCTGATATCTACCTTTCATCAAAATTAATCGACGTCGATCCTCTATCGACAATTCTCTTTCCATTACTTCAAATAAAAATTTTGCCATTTCCATTCCGCTTCTTATAACCAAATGAAAAAATATTTCACCATTTTCATCTTCCATCATTAAGTTTTCCCAAAATATTTCTCTGGATACTTTTTGTCCTTTCTCTAACGCATCTATCATTATAAATACATCGTCCAAATTATCAGCTAAATGGAGAAACGATGGCTGACTCCAGTGATTGTCTTGGGGCAATAGCTCTTCAAAGTTTTCAAACGTAGAACCCATTACAACGTTAAAAATGTGACTTTTCGAGTTGTCCGCCATTTTTAACGGTTCCCTAAATATTCCGCGTTCCGAAAATTCCTTCATTATATTTATTAAAAACTGAGCTATTTCGATTCGACGCAAATAAATGGCTGACTGCAAAACCGATTGATTCATATTATTCTTTTTCATAAGAAATTTTAAAAACGTTTCTCCTGTCAAATGTTTCTCTCCATATGCAATCAATAATTTCACATAGTCCAAACTGTCTATAAAAATAGCGAAATGAAGAACACCTTCTTCTTCGTGATCAGTCGTCGTTAAAAATTTGTGCCACTCTTCTAAACTCAAAATTTTTTCTGACCTATACAGAATTAATTTTCCAATCTCAACGTTTTTAAGTTCCACAGCCTCGTGGAAAAACGACCTAGCGATATAATTTTCATAAAGTAACAGACGTTCTACAGTTTCCGGCTTCATAATTAATACGTTCCGATTTAGCCAACTTCTCAGGGCAGCTGAAGTTTCAAACAAGCTTTCAAACAAGCTTTCAAACAAGCTTTCAGTGTCCTCCCTTAATGCCATTTCAGATCCAAGATGAAGATATGAAGCATATTTTTCAGAAAGTAACAAAAGTAAGTGACATATTTCATTTTCTGTGAATAATTTCTCCATTTTGAGACACATCGACAATACTAATTCCCAGTTCTTCCGTCTGATAACAGAAGGCATGCTGTCTCTAAACAAACCTCTGTAGTAAATGTTTTCCCAGTTTCTACAGACATTCGCATTTGTTGCAATTTCAAGTATGGATTCCCAAATTTCCGGTTCGGCACTTAGAATAGCATTTTGAAAAATGGATTTATTTAAAATGTTTGTAATTTTATAGGAAAGTGGGTCTGCAGCCATGGATAAGTGAACAGACCAAATAAATCTAAAAATATTTTTGTACCCTCTTCTGGTGACGACGCCGAATATTGAATCGCAAGTAGTAAAAGGTTCGAGAATGTCTCTGTTTTTCAAAAATAAATTTCTTAAAATCGTTAAATTTTTCTCCGGTACTGTTGCTTCTAGTCGCAGATTCATAAAATGACAAATCATTTCGAATTCTTGTTTTGCAAATATTTCGCGAAATAAAAACATCATTTTCTTCTCATATTCTGAGGTTCCTTCGGTTTCTTTGAACACATACTCTGCGAAAGTCTGTGCGAAATAATATTCTCTAAATGTGAAATGTATAAATTCGAAATTGTCCACCTGTGATTGAATCAACCCGACGGAAAGGATTAATTGCTTCTCAACCACTTCCGGTTTCAAATTTTTCCGTTCATAAATTAAAGATTCTGCTAGATTCCTGTGATATTTTTCAGAAGTTATTTTTTCCCTTCCCTGAGTATCTTTTTCAATTTTATTGAATTTTTTAAAATAATTTCGTATTTTTGGTCAATGAAGTTTTCATAAACTTCAACTAAGTTGCGACCGATATAAGTGAAATCAAGATCATGACCGCTGTCCAACCACTTTATAAAATATTGGAGAGAATCGAACATTGCAAAATTTAACTGCAACGGAGTCCCAATAAATTGAGCGATATCGTCATTAAAAATATCCTTCATTTTCAAGAGCAATTTTTTACTGAAGGTCATAAGTTTTGAGTTATTTTTTTCGCTAAAAACATCCGAATATAATTTTTGACTCAAAATTAATATCAATCGATCCTTTAAATACTTCTTCACGAAAATATTTTTCGTTTCTTCGTCAAAGGGATCGAATTGAAGAGCAAAAGTTTCCAATGCAGTTTCTAAATCTTCTTTATACTGCAAACGTGTAGTAATCCAAATTTTAGAAGACGTTTCATTTTTTAAAAATTTCAATAAGTTATGAATTTTTTCTCTGTCATCCTGGTCTAACATTTCATCGAAACCGTCGAAAACAAATAAAAGGCATTTTGGGACTTCAGCATCCCTTAATGCTGCCGTCAATAAACGTTCATGCAATTCGTTTTTTAGGTTTGGTAAGATATCTTGCAAAAATCGAATAATATTTTTGATACTGACTTCTTTGATATGGTCCCTTATTGATTTTAAATAATCTTTTAAGTTTATTCGAATTATCCAATGAGAATCAACGATTTGTTTTGATTCGTAAAATTTAGTTACGGTGGTGCTTTTACCCATACCGGGATCGTCAGCTATTAAGACAATTTTTTTATGAATTATGTCTAAAATAAGATTTTCTTCATCGAGTGTACTATTAGCATTTTCATCTATGTAATTTCGGATTTTTGACACCGAACCGTAAGAGTCTTTCCAGATAAACTTTTCATTTTCCTCCTGAATCAAATGAACCCTATTTCCCTGTTCCCTTAATGTTTTAAATGTGGATTTGGCGCCATTTTTACACAACCATTTCACATTTTGATAGGTCTCGAATGTATTTCCACTGCTGGATTCGCTGCTAATGAGAAAAATATCGGAGTCATTTTCTCTGAACAATTTATTCACCTCGTCGACTTTTAGGAATATTTTTTTAACTTTTCTCTCAACGTAGAAGTTCGGATTGTAAATTTGTAGCAAAAGAAAAGAGTTACTTTCCAGATTTTTTACATCAATAAAATAACACTTCTTTTCCCAGTTACTTTTACAAATATCCCTAAAATCGGAGTGTTGAAACCGATCGTTAACTAAAATGATTCTTTCTTTAAAAATTTTGCTTCCGAAATGATTGACTTCATTCTTTAAATACTCAGCGTTGATCCAAGTTTCCTTAAAATATTTGCAAAAATCACTCTCCGATTCGTGACCTTCAGTAGATCTTATTATGAACTTATCTTTTGAATTTTCGATTTCTGCAATTAAAGACTCAAAATTAATAGGTAAAACCACATCAGAGTAAGCTCCTTCTAAACTAGTTAAACCCGAGATTTCACTTCCAATGTTAACGCAGCCATTTTCGAGAAGAGTACGTAAGACATCAGGAATTATGCAACTACATAAATCCTCATTTTGAATTAAATTGCCCAAAACTGTCCGTCTTCCTTGAAACAATACCTCCTTCTGTAAAATTTTCTTTTGAGACTCATTATCTAAATGGTTCAGACTAAATTCATCATCGAGCATTTCTTCCCAGAAATCTATCAAATGATTCTCTTTTATAAGTTTGACTAATTTTGTGGAGTTATAAGGGATTACAAAAATGATTTTTTTTTTCGGTTTTCCTGGAATTACTAATGAAAGAAAATGGCAAACTTTGAAAAGATCGCCATTAGACTGATTATCATCCATATCCAGGACCATTATGTCGCATGCACCAGAGTAAAATCCTTGGAGGATTTCCCTTAATTCTACTACAAAGTTTTTAAATTTTAAAACTAAACAATTGCTATGATAATTGTTAAAATCTTTACCAAAAAGTTCTTGAAGTATTTTTAACACGCCCAAAAAAGTATTTTTTACTTTGTACAAAACAAAATTACAGTTCTTTTTTAGTAAGTCACGGACGGAATCTGAATTCTTAAAAAAAATTTGACTTGATTTCAGTTTTATCATATCCCCCAGGCTTTCGTTGATTGATTTTATTGCATTTTTTGGCTTCAGAATTACACTTGTTCCAATAAATTCTTCGCACTTGGGGTAGATGTTAGTGCTGTAGAATTTCAAAAACTCCGGAGTGGTTTTTTCCAGCCAGTCCCTTCCGCTGTTGCATTCGACCAGAATCTGAGGAATCCTTACAATTAACTCCGAGTCGTGATCACTTAATTCATAATTATCCAATGCATCTAGCAAAATCTTAGATGGATCAAACAGACATTTATTCACGTTATTCAACTTTTTCTTCAACTTTTGAAAAAAATCGACGGAACTTTTGTCCGATTTTACGTACGGATTACAGTCGTTTTCATACAAAATTTGCATTGCCATATGCGTTAATTCATGAGCTATAGTTCCTAAGACTTCATTTTTTAGCCCCTTCTCCGATCCTGCGGCGATATAAATTCTTCCGTCTTTGTATCTCGCTTCACCTTTAACATTTTTAGTAGCTACCGGATTTACTTTCACAATGTCTGCTCCGTCAAAGTCAAAAATTATATCCAAGTAATCTGCAAACTGAACCGTTTTCAAAATGATGGAAACCTCCGGAATTTTGTCAAGTTCATTGTAAAAACCCATTATTGTGTCAGTAAGGTTCGTTACAGGTTTCTGAGATCTTGATTTCGATGTTAAGTACAAAATATGCGCATTTAAAACCGAAGGAAAATATTTTATCATAGCCTCTTGCAGGGCCACTTTTTCAGTATAAGTAAGTTCATTTAATTCGCGTTCTTCCGAAGTGTTCGCGAACTCCGCACCAACGGATTTCAAGTAAGCGTAAGTATTCCATTTCTTATTTTTCAAAGCGGCGTACACAGCTGATTCGTTGGCCCCGTTTAAGTATAACTTTAAGTTTTCGTTTAACTTGATTTTTTTTACATCTTCGACTTCTTTATTTTCAATAATTTCGTGTAAATGATTTCGCACTTCAACCAATGATTTTATTTCTTTTTCATCGTCACAATCTTCACTTAGATCACTAACCCGCAGTTTAGTAGGAAAAAACGAATCGTTTTTCAACAGCAACAGCAAAATTTTGTAGTTCTTGTTGGTCAAAGCATGGTCAGCAGCAGAACAATCGTTTTCACCTTTAAAATTGACATCCACGCGGCACTTGATCAGAAAATCAACCACGTTTTCCTTTTGATATTCAACAGCTTTTACAAAGATATCTCCGCTCTTTTCTTTAATTTGGTTCAACAACTTCCGTTCTTCTTCCGGTAGATCTTTCAGAACTTCATCCTCCTGTGTCTTATTTGCTGAAGCAATATAAAGTGAAATGCTTTCCGTCAGGTGTGAAAATCTGGTTAGTATTAATTCAAGTTGCTCCAAATAATCCTTTTCCTCATCTTTGGGGTGGCTGGCTACCTTTTTTTCTTGAACGATTTCTTGTGATTCTTCATTAGATTTCATTTTAATAAATCTGCAAAAGTCAAATCAGCTATCGCCGAAATTCATAGGAATTACAATTGTAGAGTGAGGCAAGGAATTTTTTATACCGCTAAAAACTAAGTTTTTAAAATTAAAATTCTAATTTTTTGATTTTTATAGCTAATTGTCAAAAGCATTAGAAAAGACCCCATTTCTCAAAATAGATCCAAGCCAACATCTGAGTTACCAGAAAAAAATCCTTTGTTTACAAAAAACTGGCAAGACGAAAGTTAGGAAAAATTCTTATTCAATGCTTTTAACGATTAGCTGGGTTCATTGCGGTTCATCCAAATGATATTTCCTCCAAAAAATTTTGGATAAAGCGAATATCGGTTATTTTGCACTTGATCCAAATTCGTTTCATCCAAACTTTTTTGGAGGAAATGCAAATTGGCCATTCTTGCGTTTCCTCCAAATAGCTTTTCGTCCAAAATAATTTTGGATGAAAAGCAAGAAATTAATTCTGCAGTTTATCCAAATTGCTTTTTATCCAAAAAATTTTTGGACGAAACGAATATTGACTGTATTGCGTTTTAACCAAAAATAATTTGGACGAAACGAATATTGGTCGCTTTGCATTTTATCCAAAAAAAAATCAAAATTATTTTATTTTATGGGGTGTCTTAGCAAAACGATTTTCACTGAGAACCTTAATATTTTAACTGCTATTTAATTGATAAGTATTTAAATACGATTCTAGGAAGTATAATAAACAAAAAGGAAATAAAAATTTAAATTGTAAGTAAAATGAAACCTAATGGTAAGTAAATAAAGAGGTAATGGGAAATAAAAATATTTTTTAGGCTTACCTAACCTACTAAGAGAGGTTTGAAAACAAGTTTAGGTCTCCCCGTTTTCCTTTTCTGCCCTATGGGTTGATTTTTTGTCGAGAGTCTGGAGGTCGAACATACATAAGACACATCGCTAATGTGCTTACAGATAAAATTTGATTGTTTTCAACCTTAAACAATTTTTTAGAAGATCCATTGAGATCTCGTTTCGCTATATCGAAAAAAAAGAGTATACTCTTTTTTTATATATTTTTATTAAGAACTACCATTGGATTTTATTTTACTTACAATTAAAATTTTTTACTTCCCTTTTATTTATTATACTTCCTAGAATCGTATTTAAATACTTACCAATTTAAAAAAAAAAAAAAATTATCAATTTAATGGCGGCCAATATAATAAGGTTGTCAGTGAAAATCGTTTTGCTAAGACACCCCATAAAATAAAATAATTTTGATTTCTTTTTGGATAAAATGCAAAGCGACCAATATTCGTTTCGTCCAAATTATTTTTGGATAAAACGCAATACAGTCAATATTCGTTTCGTCCAAAAATTTTTTGGATAAAAAGCAATTTGGATAAACTGCAGAATTAATTTCTTGCTTTTCATCCAAAATTATTTTGGACGAAAAGCTATTTGGAGGAAACGCAAGAATGGCCAATTTGCATTTTCTCCAAAAAAGTTTGGATGAAACGAATTTGGATCAAGTGCAAAATAACCGAATTTTAAAAACTTAGTTTGTCAGCGGCATAAAAAATTCCTCGCTTCACTACCGTCGGGACCACTATATGATTCCAATAGATAAACCGCACCCTTACACGTCTTATACTTAATACGGTTGCAAAATGAATCTTATATGTTATCGGTAGCTTTCTGTTAATCTTATCTAATATGACGCAGAATTAAATATTATCGTCGGGTATATCACATGCTCTTTCGTTTTATTGACATAGCAACAGGGGAGACAATAATTGACCTTCCTAACCAAAACCACCTGAATATCTTGAGACGTCAAAATGGTCTAGAGTAATCTCCTAGTCAATGCGAGTACTTATTCAAATTTAACCTACCCAATTAATTATGCAAAGCACTTTTTAGGACATCTTCATCGCTAAATTAAAAAAATTAAAATGCGATCGCATACATTTATTTATTTACTTATTTTTTAAAAAAAGTAGGCCTTAAATTGTTGTTATTATTATTATTTCCGGTACTGATGCTCATATTTTCATATGGTGCTTGATATATGTGGGCTTTCGCAAAACACATATTCACTTGACGATGTTGGTGATTTTCCGGATGATACATGTTTCTAAGATGATGTTTCCCTGCATGGATCGAAGAATATGGATCGGAATGTCGTGCTTATTCAACTCCGTAATTTGCATTACGAAGCATTTGCATTAATTAATACATCGAAGATATTTGGAGTTCAGAAATGCGGTTTATTGAACCCCTTTTCTAATTTTCCTATTTTCCTGGACCGACTCTCTTAATTAATAAGTGGAATAATGAAAGTTTTCCATTCTTTATTTTGCACCGTTCAGAGACGAATTAAACACAAATGAGCCCCTAGGCAACAGTCTCGATGCGGCCCCCCAAACGTCCCTCCCTTAATACACTAAATAAGAGATTTATCTTTTAGGAATTTTTCCACAAAATTTTGTTTTAGTTTTGCACGATTGGACTTTTTTTCCTCGGTTTAAAGTAATTTCGAATAATTAGTAAAATATGATCGCTTGCTCTGATTACTGTACTTTTTCAATGGCAGGTACAGAAGTTAGCCTGGGTAATAAGGTTAATGCCACCACATCATAATTTAAATTTAAATTTAAATTTAAATTTAAATTAAATTTATTGAATGACATCAATTTAACAGTTTAACAGTTATTTACCAAAAAGACCAAAACAAAATAAAATACAATAAAACAAATAACAAAATAAAAAAGTTCATCACTCGGAATATCGCTACAACGGGGAGGCAAAGATGAGTAAAATATGTCCTTTATACGTTTCAGGCTCATATCAAAGTTAAGCTCCGGATTATAGGACTGTAGTCTGTTCCATGCTAACATGATGGAATATATGGGAGAATTCCGGTGATGGACAGTTCGGGTGATCGGAAAAAAAAAAGTGGTTTTGAGAGGAGTACGGGTGCTGGAGTCTCTGAAATGTAGCTGAATAATAGTCTGAAATGTAGCTGAGTCTCTGAATAATAGCCTTTTTTTATTCATAATTTTAAAGAATGAATGGAAAAGGGATTGAATTTGTTAGTTGTTTTTTTCCTTTTGAACGGCACGTCTGCACAGTTCTGAATAACAATGCAGGCGATTTCGATTTATAGCAGGTACAGTCTTTGTGTTTTAAAAAAAAATCATTTTTGCAACAAAATTTTTAGAAAGTATAGTTAAAAAATGAAAAAACAGCCTTGACATCTCATATCCGCGGGCCCTCAAGAACGTGCTGCGCCCTAAAAACGGCAGTTGCCTATTTTCTTTACTGAAAAGTTCGGCTCTGGCACCATCTCATTCGACAGTGACTATCGGATTGAAAGAACTTTCTCACAATTTCAATGAAGAATAATTCGATTATTCTTTACAGTCAATGACAACAAAACCCACTTAACTCCAAAGATCTCTAAAACTCTTCTCTTCTGTATTAAGCTTATTCTGTAGAAAAAAGCTGTACGATTTTCGAAATTTAAGTCAATTTTTCACCAAAAATTAAATTTACATTTTTTTACTTAAAAAAATTCAAAAAAGAACAGGAAAAATACAGTTAAATGTTAAAATCACACAAAAATACAGTAAAAATGTTTTAATCGCCATTTTGGAACTCTGCTCACGTCATCAAGACGCATGCGCAGACCAGTCGACGCCAAGTGTTGTTCGGCAGTTTGTCATTCCGGCCCCAAAGTCTGAAGGGGACGGATCGGTTTTTTTCGCCGGTGTCCGTGAGTGCATTTTATTTTATTTTATTTTATTTTTTTTTTAAATTTTAATAAATAATGTTTTTAGCTCAGGCTTTATTTACTTTAAATAAAATAGTGTTCGGTTTTTATTTTATTTTTTTAAAAATAATTTAATTATTAAATTTAAAGTACGGTATATAATTTTTTTTTTTTTTTTTTTTTTTTTTTTTTTTTTTTACTATTATCGGTCCGGCTTGGAGGCGAACCAGGAGGTTTGGTCTCCCATCGTAGAAGGCCTAGGTATCGACCCAGCGACTGGCCTTGTGTGGTATTAGTGTTAAGGGTTTAGTGTTAAGTTCCCCCGCAAATCATTACGTTAGGAGTCAGCCCCTCTCTTGGAGCTGCAGAGTTTTATTAGGCTATATATTCTATTCGATTGGAACATGCATGGCGCGGGAGATAAGCTCCATAGTGAGAGTCTCAAGGGTTTTCTTTCGGATGACTGGGTGTCCGAGGTTATTGGCGCACCGCAAGCCTTATCTGTGCATATATGTACAGTTAAAGCCGATAGGTCTCCGGCGAGCTCTGATGGCATGGTTCCCTAGACCGCCGGTCCAATGCGGAAGGTCTTAAGCTTTTACGCCTGGAAATCCGAAATTTTTTTGCATATTTGCTTTTTTTTTTATAATCTCAAACTATTCATTTAAAAACAAAAATTGTAATAATAGTAACATTACAATTTTAAATAATTAATTTTTTGATTTCAATCATACCGCGGGAGATAAACTCCATTGTGAGGGTCTCCAACCCCCCCCCCCCCTTTTTTAATCGTCTTTTTTTTTTTTTTTTGTTTTTTTTGTTTCAGTTTTCACAGTAGCAGCCAGAGGAATCGTCGCAGCCGCAACGCAGTCCAAAAGCATCATCAACGAGGTTTGAGAGTTCACATCACAGAGCAGTACCTTCATTCCGACTTCATCTTCCGAAGGGGTCGGATCGGTCTTTTTCGCCCGCGTCCGTGAGTGCATTTTTTTTTTTCTTGAATTTTAATAATTTATTTTTTTAGCTCGGGCATTATTTAATTTAAATAAAATAGTGTTCGGTTTTTATTTTATTTTTTTAAAAATAATTTAGTTATTAAATTTTAAATACGGTATATAATTTTTTTTTTTTTTTTTTTTTACTATTATCGGTCCGGCTTGGAGGCAAACCAGGAGGTTTTGGTCTCCCATCGTAGTAAGGCCTAGGTATCGACCCAGCGACTGGCCTTGTGTGGTATTAGTGTTAAGGGTTTAGTGTTAAGTTCCCCCGCAAATCATTACGTTAGGAGTCAGCCCCTCTCTTGGAGCTGCAGAGTTGTATTAGGCTGTATACTCTATTCGATTCGAACATGCATGGCGCGGGAGATAAGCTCCATAGTGAGAGTCTCCAGGTTTTCTTTCGGATGACTGGGTGTCCGAGGTTATTGGCGCACCGCAAGCCTTAACTGTGCATATATGTACAGTTAAAGCCGATAGGTCTCCGGCTAGCTCTGATGGCATGGTTCCCTAGACGGCCGGTCCAATGCGGAAGGTCTTAAGCTTTTACGCCTGGAAATCTGAAATTTTTTTGCATTTTTGCATTTTTTTTATAATCTCAAACTATTCATTTTAAAACAAAAATAGTAATAATAGTAACATTACAATTTAAAATAATTAATTTTTTTATTTCAATCATACCGCGGGAGATAAACTCCATTGTGAGGGTCTCCAAGCCCCCCCCTTTTTTAATCGTCTTTTTTTTTTCGTTTTTTTTTGTTTCAGTTTTCACAGTAGCAGCCAGAGGAATCATCGCAGCCGGAGAAATCGTCGCAGCCGCAACGCAGTCCAAAAGCTTCATCAAAGACGTTTGAGAGTTCACACCACAGAGCAGTACCTTCATTCCGACTTCATCTTCCGAAGGGGTCGGATCGGTCTTTTTCGCCCGCGTCCGTGAGTGCATTTTTTTTTTTCTTGAATTTTAATAATTTATTTTTTTAGCTCGGGCATTATTTAATTTAAATAAAATAGTGTTCGGTTTTTATTTTATTTTTTTAAAAATAATTTAGTTATTAAATTTTAAATACGGTATATAATTTTTTTTTTTTTTTTTTTTTTACTATTATCGGTCCGGCTTGGAGGCAAACCAGGAGGTTTTGGTCTCCCATCGTAGTAAGGCCTAGGTATCGACCCAGCGACTGGCCTTGTGTGGTATTAGTGTTAAGGGTTTAGTGTTAAGTTCCCCCGCAAATCTTTACGTTAGGAGTCAGCTCCTCTCTTGGAGCTGCAGAGTTTTATTAGGCTGTATATTCTATTCGATTCGAACATGCATGGCGCGGGAGATAAGCTCCATAGTGAGAGTCTCCAGGGTTTTCTTTCGGATGACTGGGTGTCCGAGGTTATTGGCGCACCGCAAGCCTTAACTGTACATATGTAGAGTTAAAGCCGATAGGTCTCCGGCGAGCTCTGATGGCATGGTTCCCTAGACCGCCGGGCCAATGCGGAAGGTCTTAACCTTTTACGGCTGGAAATTCGAAATTTTTTTGCATTTTTGCATTTTTTTTTTATTTTTTTTTAAATTTTAATAAATAATTTTTTTAGCTCAGGCTTTATTTACTTTAAATAAAATAGTGTTCGATTTTTATTTCATTTCTTTAAAAATAATTTAATTATTAAATTTAAAGTACGGTATATAATTTTTTTTTTTTTTTTTTTACTATTATCGGTCCGGCTTGGAGGCAAACCAGGAGGTTTTGGTCTCCCATCGTAGTAAGGCCTAGGTATCGACCCAGCGACTGGCCTTGTGTGGTATTAGTGTTAAGGGTTTAGTGTTAAGTTCCCACGCAAATCTTTACGTTAGGAGTCAGCTCCTCTCTTGGAGCTGCAGAGTTTTATTAGGCTGTATATTCTATTCGATTCGAACATGCATGGCGCGGAGATAAGCTCCATAGTGAGAGTCTCCAGGATTTCTTTCGGATGACTTGTGTGTCCGAGGTTATTGGCGCACCGCAAGCCTTAGCTGTATGTAAATATATGTACAGTTAAAGCCGATAGGCTCTCCAGCTCTGGAGACTAAAGTCTCTAAGTCTGATGGCATAGTACCGATACGACGGGCATTACGGAGAACCAATGCGGAAGGTCTTAAGCTTTTACGCCTGGAAATCCGAATTTTTTTGCAATTTGCATTATTTTTATAATCTCAAAGTATTAATTTAAAAACAAAAATAGTAATAATAATAACATAACAATTTAAAATAATTAATTTTTTTATTTCAATCATACCGCGGGAGATAAACTCCATTGTGAGGGTCTCCAAGCCCCCCCTTTTTTAATTGTCTTTTTTTTTTTTGTTTTTCTTTTCACAGTAGCAGCCAGAGGAATCATCGCAGCCAGAGGAATCGTCGCAGCCGCAACGCAGTCCAAAAGCTTCAACAAGGAGGTTTGAGTTTGGGCAATGGGTTTGGGCATGGCTATGGCATAGGTATGTATGGATGTGGTATGGTATGGTATGGTATGGGTATGGTTTGGCATGGATTTGGGTTATGAGGTTTTTACCTTTTCTTGTTTTTCTTATTTCCAATTTTTTCTATTACTTTTTTATTATTATTTTTCTTTTTATTTCTATTCCTCTCCTACATTTTTTTAATTAAAAAAAAAAAAAAAAAATCAAAATTAAATAAAACAAAACGGGACTTTAAAAGACAGCCTATTATAGTTTGAAAAAGCTGTCGATTACCATTTTTTAAAAAAAGCGGTTAAACGACATTAAAAAAAAAAAAAAAAAAAAAAAGAAAAGAATCGAATTCATTTTTCGCGTAAAGGTTGTCGAATAGTATCTCGACAATCTTGTCTCTAATGTTTGGTATTGTAAATTGTATGAACGTCCAATGCCGTACATTGTACATTCGTACAATCTTAAATCATATTTAGTTTAAGCTTAATTGTATTAATTTTATTAGCTTTAGTTACTGTATTAGTTTTAGTTATTGTATTAGTATAGGTATTGTATTAGTTATAGGTATTGTATTAGTTATAAGTTGTCAGCTAGAGGAGTAAAGTCCTCCTTATGTCATGCGGATCCAATGTCGTGCGGATCGATGTGAAAAGGACGTCATTTTTATGTCGATCCGTACGGGGTGGTGACTTGTGCCGTTAGGGGGATGTGATCCTTTGACGCTGGCTTGGGGGGACAACTCGGTCGGGCGCGGTCTCCGAGTTTTCCCCCAACCCGTGTGGGGTTTTTGGCTAGTCCCCCATCGGGCGCCTCCCCAGGTGGCGGATAGGGGAACGCTCTCCGAAATCAGAGAGTATGAGGATTTATTCCTCAGGCGGACCAAAACTAGCCACAACAGAAATGCATGTGAATCTGGAAGATCTAGCAGTTTTCTTAACTTTGCAGGGAAAAGGCATGGAAAAAAGGCTAAAAAAGACGGTTTGGGGTTCGTGGACATTACAGCATGATGAAAATTTTCGAAGCTTTTGTAGAATTTTTTACTTGGGACGTTAGCAATGCTTATCCATTTCTATTTTTAGAATTCGGACGTTCGGTTTTCCTGAATTCTACCGACCGAATCTCTTACCTTCTTGTAAGGATTACATCTTATGGCCCAATCCATAATAATGTTATGTTCTTACCTGAAACAAGAAAAAAAAAATTTATATAATATATATTTAATGAAATCCGAGAGTCAGTTAAAAAAAGAAAATAAAGTTCCTAACAAAAGTACTTTGTAACACAGGTTAGTAGTAATAAATTGATAATGTAAACAACTTTTTTGTTTTAAAAGCTCAAATTTTGAAATTTAGTTTTCCTGAAAGCTTAAAAAAAGTTCAAAATCCTGGTATAGTTTTTATAATTTGAGCTTTTTATTGTACTTTTGACTTCACGGACCCAGGTCCGATATACTTATTATAAAGCGGTACATATTATTTTAACTTTGGAAAGCCTTCATGTATCATTGCCAATTTTAATAAATAAATAAATAAATAAATAAATAAATAAATATGACCTCGCTACGAGCTCTTAAGATCTATTAAATCTGCATTTAATACCGTAACCTCATCGACTTATTGGACAGACTTTGTCGCATCTTCATTTTATCAATGAAATAATTTTAGAAATCTCACAGATTTTGACACTTGCATTCTTGAATGACATTTTATCTCTTATCAATTTTTTACATTTAACATTGAATAGGCGCAAAGGAAAGGGAAAATTGCTCTTAACTTTATAAAAGAGACTGTGTAGATTTATAATCGCAAAATTTTGTTACTCTTAAAAAACTGTCAGACCTTTAAACAAAGCATAAACTTTTAAAATGTAATCTACTTCCCGCCGCTTCCCTTCTCAATAATTTCTGCTTTTTTCTCAGTAAAAAATATCATTTACGCCAATGATAAAAAAGAATGAAAAAAAATCCAAGGTTATCTGCTTTGGGAAGATGCACACTGTCTAGTGGTTATCATAGTTGATATATCCGTTTGATTGAGCATATCATATTAATTTTATGGGTATATTCGATCAAGCAGAGCTATATTTTCTTTTGAAATTTCATACTAAATATAAAACTAAAACTTCGTACAGGTATTTTTTTTTTTTTTTTTGTTTTTTTTTTTTTTTGTTTTGTTTTTTGAAGATTAATTGTTCAGTTTTTTATAACATTCAAAAATTGGTTCTTTTTTTTTTCGGAAGACTCTATGCATATTATTTTTAGTACCAAAATTTGAATTTGCATTATTTTTTTAAGCATGTGATTTTAAGCATTAATGGAAATCTGGACATGCATAATTTATGCATGTGATTTTTTTAAATCACAAAGAAAGAAAATTTGCGAAGACTATGCATATCCATGTTTTTATTTTATTTTATGCATTTCTTACGTACGTCCAATTTTTTTTATAATTTATAAATAATTTATGCATCTCTTGTTCGTACGGGCTGTTAGATCTGACTTTTGAGGATTTTATGCTCAGTACAGCAGGTGTTCTTCAATTTTTCTGCATTCGGCTGATCTTTCAGGTTACGCTGACCTTTGAAATTATTATTTAGGAGGCAATGAAGCGAGGCTCCTTTCAATGAATCAGGGGGAAGGGCATTTTCAAAATGCTTCTTTCTGTTGACAAAAGGAAGACTATGGTCCCTATGGGCATTATTGTATCATTCCTTTATTAACGATGATGTTAGGTGCGGGATAAATGCTTTGAGGGAGTGCATATTTGTTTATTATCCAATTCTAATATTGAAAAAGTATTCTCCGTATACAAACTATGTGAACGAAATAATAAGTCGATTATTTAGTGCGGGCCTGATTAAACACTGGTGGAGCAACTACTGGTGGTATGTTCCCGAATTTCCAGAACCTGTGATAAAACTGACTATTGCGAAATTAAAAGGCACCTTCTTCTTTTGGATTGGAGGGTTGATAATATCTGCTCTTGCTTTTGTATGCGAAAATATATCTCATAAACCTCTTAAATATGGATTTCTAAAAATAGGAAGTAAACTATTTGTCAAAAATTGAAAATGTTGATTTTTAATTTTTAAAGTTTCCTCGTTTGTCTGAACTATATTTAAACGATTGATCGATAATTTTGGCAATTTCAGTGTTTCTCTCCCCCCATTACAAGCTATAAAGTAAGTTTTTTGGAAATTCCCTCCCTCTTTTTTAAGAAAGATTTCCGTTGCTAACACTCAAAAGTGATTACGTAACCCTGATAAAAATTTTAAATTTGAATCAGAGTTAGGAAAACTTACTGGAACGTAACGCCTATCAAGGTTGTACTTATAGAAATTTGGCTGACTTATTGCTGCCGTCCAACATTGGACAGTAATTGAAATTGCACCAAGACTCGATTAATATTGAGTCATGACACATTTTTCCTTATCTTGTTTTTCAATACACTTCTCCACGGAAGATTTGACCAACTTACTTCCCTCTCCCTTATACGTAATAGTAAGATTTTCTTAGACACTATCGCCCCTAAGAGCAAACATTCCGTGCCAATATTGTATTCTTTTTATTTTCAGGAAATTAAAATGTCCAAGCCGAAAAGACGAAAAGATGAGAAAGGAGACGGAGGAGAAAAAAATCAATTGGAGACGGAAGAAATAGAAATGTTAAATGATTTGGAAACAAAAATTCGAGAATCCCCATCTATAATTGACATCATTTCATCAATTATCAACCCACCGACTGAAGCATGCACAGAAATCGCAAATGATAAGGAACTGAATCATCAGGAGAAACACTTAATTAATTGGATTAAAGAAAACATTGACCGGATGCTTATAACAGCTGTGAAGTACGAAAAGGGTGATATCGTGGATTTTTTGATAAAATGTGGAGTAAAAGTGAACGTCTTGGACGGCGACGGGAAATCGGCAGCTGATTACGCTTGGTTGGGGGAAAAATTCAAGATTTTGTTGTCACTGCTCAAAGCCGATTCATATTTTCCTGTCGGATTTAATTTAAGTGAACTAAGCGAAGATGATGAAGGGGAAAAAATTAGGCAGTTGGTTGGGAAACGAAGTAAGCTGCACGAGGCTATCGCTAATGGTGAAGTTAAAAATGTGAAAAATTTGACGATTGATGAAAATTCAAAGTTATTTTTAAACGACAGAAATGAGTCAGGAGCGTACATTGCTTTAAAACATCAAAAATTTGTTGCCTACGCTTATTTAAAATCCATAGGAGCCGAATTCGGAAAGGAGGAGGAAGCGGGAATAATAAATAAGTTTGACTTCAAAGAAAACGTTGCGCTACAAGAAGCCATGGTTGCGTATTTCCCAGGTGTAACTGAGGCTCCCATCCACTATTTAATATCAAAATCCAAATCCAACAAACCTGTGCTGAATTTGACCGAAAAACTCAAGAGGCACTATGTTCATCTGAATGAAATTCCAGAGATTTCTCTTATTTTAAAAGTGATACAATTTGCGGATTATTTGGACATCATTTTCGATTTCGACGAAGAAGAAATCTCAAAAGTATACCCCTTGGTGACTTCTACATGTTCCACTCGAGGCGTAACGCAACATAAAACCGGAAGGATTTACATTGCTGCGAGTTTAATAAAACGAAAAAGAGCAGAAGTTTTAGGTACCGTCGCACACGAGTTAACGCATATGGCAATGCAGATGCTGTTTGAGAATGACTGTAATCCTTACGAAAAAGATGACTCAAACACTGTCAGGTTTTTTAATCAATTTAAAGATCAAATTTGCCAAGTTTCAGGAGAGCCCTCAAAAATCTTAGTAGACGCGATTGAGAAATATGAACCCACTGAACACGACTCGGAGTTAATCGTACGAGTTCCACATATTCTTGCTCAATTTGAAAACGGAAGAGATTGGTTGAAAACACAAGTTCCGGAGTTTTTGAACTTTTACCAACAGAAAATAGTGCCCAAATGTCAAGACTTCATAAGAGAAAGCGTGATTCTAAAACCGAAAAGTATTATTAAATCGATCAACGAAAGCGTGGGGGAAATGATGAAATTGAAAAAGTACAACGTGTTCTTTAAAAACACTTCAAATTCATTGGATACCGACGATAAAAACATTTTTGTGATCCAAGTGGAAAGTACATCGCTGGGAGTGTTAAAAATCCTTCAAAATCTTTATGGGAAAAGTTACACCAATTTTCATAGTCACTTTTTAGTCCTGAAATTTGAAAATCTTGTAAGTCAGCTCATGGAAATAAGTCAAGCTTTTTTTATGGAAGGATGCAAGTGGCTCATCATTGAAGTAACTCATAGTCCCACTCCGATAGAATTGGATAGGGTTTTCGATAAAATTTCGGAACTTCTAGAACTAAAACCGCACAAAAAATTAATATTTGCTGCACGTCCAAACGTGATCAAATCTTTACGAGCAATGCTAGAATTATTTGGATTAACACACATTTGCCGTGAATTATCTGACGATCAGCTAAACCTTGACAACTTGGATAACGATTCCCAAGAACGAATTTTGAAAAACAAAGTGTCTTTTCAGGGAAAGCCGATCGTATTGAAAAAACTAATAACAAATCCGAAATTATACAACTTCATCAACTCCGAAATAATCGAATGTATCCTCGAAGGACGAAAAGTTGTTATCGGCAACGAAATTCTAGGGCTGAGCAGTTTGGAAGGGCCTTATTCCGATATCATTCGGGAAATCGATTTTGATTCCTTTGTCAGCCACGTTAAAAAGTCAAAAGATATTTTCATAATAAGATCCAAAATTAACCAAGAATTAATAGAGTACCTAAATGCAAATTTCGAAGAAAAATGGATCAGCACTGAATTCTGTAAAAATCTGATTTATAATTTCGAAAGAAAAATAGGAAAAGAGGAAAAAATATTATTGGTGAGTGATCGATTTCGAAGTGACGACATGAAAAATTTTTGCAGGGTGAATCCTGAGAAAAAATGTCATTTGATCGACGTGAAAGATTTAACCACGGGCTCGTTTATTTTAAACGAAATTTACAATCCGCATTTTTACCTAAAAAGAAGAGTGAAAAAAATACTAATGAAATCAGATATGATGTCAAAATTAATAAGCGAAAACAAATCCGAAATTTTTTTACTAAGCAGCGTTTTGGAATCGAAGAAGTACATTTTTCAGGGCAACAGCCACGTTAAGTGTTTGGACGACAAACAAGCCGAAGAAAATTTCAAAATTTTAAGCCAACCGGGTAAAGAAGTCCACTGGTTCAAAATGGAGAACGAACAGTTTGCTTGGAAAAATTCATACGGATCCACAAAAAGTATAAGGTACATTTTCAAAGAAATCAAAGCAAACGAGGAAACTGAGGAATACGACGATGACTGGGAGGCTGAGTTATCCGAGAATGACGAGGACGATTCCGATCTGGAATATTCAAACGAGTACCAGAACGAGTTAAGAAAGCAAAGGGCAGAAAGCCGAGTGCTTAAGGAGGAAAACTTAGTTTCTGAAATTCTTCACAGAAGAATTATGTTAATCTCGGACAATCCAGGTACGGGAAAATCCACCACGATTACCAAATTATACGAAGCCAAAGCTATCGCTGACACCCACTGGATTATCCGAATCAATTTAAAGGATTATCTCAAAGTTATAAGAGTTAATATTACGTCCAAAGAGCTCGACATGGAAAAAATTGTGAGATTTTTGCAAGATGTCGACCAAAATTTGAAGAACGAATTGAATGAAAATTTATTGAAGGAAGCGCTGACTAACGGACATAATTTCCCGAAATGTTTGTTACTCGCTTTTGACGGGTACGATGAAGTTATTGACGATGAAGACAGAGAGAAAATGATAGATTTATTGAAATTTTTGAAAAAGGAAACTCAATGCAAAATCTGGATCACTTCCCGTTTGCAGTACAAACAAGATTTGGAATACCATTTGGAGACGTTCGCTCTTGAATTCGACCCGTTCGACTACGAAATGAAAAAAATGTTTGTTGAAAAATAGGGTGGTGGCGCTAGTTATGGATCAGGCATCAGTTACGGATCACCTAGTTTATATTCATAAAAAACAAAGAAAATAACTCATTAAGAGGGCTTTTATTTCTTTAAAGTTTTTTAAAATTTAATTAACTTCAAAAAATCATCAAGATTTCAAGCATTCAAGCTATATTAAAACAGAAAAACGAAAAAAAATCTCACAGGCCGAAATTTTTCCGGAAAATAAACACCATCGCCATTTTTTTGCTTTAAATATTATTCACTTATAATCACTCTAATTCACCAGATATTTTCAAATGAGTAAAAAAACTTTTAGCAAAGGGTCCAATCTTTTCCGCTTTCAATGCATTTTCCTTATATATGACCATTTCTTAAAATAATTACCGATGAACCACAATCGAACACCGAAAATTAGAAAATTCAGTTACGGATCACAACAAACTATTTCATGGTACAATCAAAAAGGTTTGTGGTCAGATTGATACCGGTTTGAAAACAAGCGATGGTTTTATTTGATTTCTTGAATGGTGACCTTTTAAAAGCTCGAATTTTACCGGTGTAGAAACCAAAATTTAAATAAAGACATAATATAATGCTAAAATTTCCAAAAATACAAGAAAATAATTTGTTTTTTAAAAACAAAAACAAAAGAAACTCCATTTGCACAAACCTTTCATGTTTATTTTTCATTTGGAATGGGTGATCAGAAACTAAAGAATTTGGGAAAAATAGCCTATTAATATTTTTAAAATTTATTTCCTGAATGGTGTGGAGTATATAAGGGACCTTTTGGCATTAAAAATAAATTTAAACGTATTATCTTTCGATTCCAGTTGAGCATGTTGTCCGGGATTGAAAATTTGACTTTAAATTAAATGTTAAAAAAAAAAAGTTGTACTATTTGATCCATAACTAGCGCCACCACCCTATTTAAAAGACAGATTGAAATTGATTTTGAAAGAAAATTTATTTTCTGAGATTTTCGACGGCGAAAAAATCGAGATTTTTGCAGGGAAATTGTTGTCTAAAATGAGGAAAATTTTCATGAAAGATTTAACGAAGTTCGTAGGGACGCCTCTGCAACTGAATTTAGTTATGTTTGGATCTCTGGATTATTTCATCAAGTGGATACAAGGATATGAGCAGCCCGCATCTTTGGATTTTAATTACTTAGGGGACGATCTGCAAGGCGTGTATGAAAATTTCATCAGACAAAAGTACGAAATTTATTTCAAAAAATGCGACATAATAATAAGAAAACGGCAAAAAAGGGACAGAAGAATCGCTGAGGAATACCACAAAGATCTAGCCGAGGCCCTAATTTACGAAAGAAAAATGCTGGCACCGGACGACGACGACAGAGAGCTAAACCTTCTGGTAGGATTGATCCAGTCCCAAGGGGAAAATAACTTCGAGTTCATTCACTTCACATTTCGGGAATATTACTTCGCCGAAACTTTCGCAGATTACATCATGACCGAAGAACTCAAGGACGAAAATAACTCCAAAAAAGTCGTCTTTCTGTTTCGAGAAATATTCGTAAAACGCGAATTCGAAATGATTCGAAGCTTTTTTAACATTAGATTCCAACGGAAAATCCCAGAAGAAAATTTCAAAGAATTGAAAAAAATATTTTTCGAAAATAAAATCATCACGCTCTACACGACTCTGGATTCGGTTTTGGCAGTGGCGGCCCGGGAAGGTTACCAAAATAATTTCAACTTTTTTTACTCGATTTACAGTTACGTTTTCTCTTTTTCTCCGTCCTACGAAATCACGAATATTTTAAATCGCCCGGTTTTTTCCGTTTCCGCAATCACCGGGAAATCGGAAATTTGGGAATCGCTTTTCGGTATTTTAAAAGACTTGAAGTTGGGGAAAAAATGGCAAGAGGTTTATTATAAATGTTTAATCTCCGAAAGCGCTCACTACGCAACGGAAACGAAATTTTGGAAATTGACGAAGTCGCTTTTGGAAAACATGGTGAAAAATTTTTCTCCCGGCGAAATGCGAGATTTTTTAACGGCACTCGACAAAAAATACGAAACGCCTTACAAAATCATGGAAAAGGGAAACTCCGCGGAAGTTTTCGAATTTGTGATGAAAATCGAAGAGGAAATATTCACGAAGGAAGAGCGGTGCAAATTTTTAACAATGCAAAACCAGTTTGGACCTACGGCCCTTTTCGCAGCTGCAAGAAAAAAGGACCCGAGATTCATGGAACTATTGCTGGAAAAAGGCGAAAAACTCATGGGATTTGACGATTTAATTCGTTTCATAACTTCAAGGAACCAGATTCAAGGCATGTTTAATCACAGTTTTAATGCAACAATCCTCCACGAGGCTGCTTGGGCCGGAAGGTTAGAAACAATTCGTGTAATTTTCGACAAAATCGAAAAAATTTTGGACGAAAATCAGCTAACCGAATTTTTTATGGCGAAAAATCAAAAAAATCGGAACGCCCTTTGCAACGCTGTTGACCGAGAACGCGTCGAAGTGACAAAATTTTTGATCTCCAAGGCAGAGGATATATTAACTTCTGAAGAGCTCTTGGAATACTTTGCTGTAACGGATAGATGGAATAAAACCATTTTGAATTTAGCATTCAATGAATCCGGCATTTGGAACCTCGACTTGATAAAATTAATAATTCAAGAGGCCGAAAGAATTTTGCAGCCAGAAAAATTGGAAGAATGGATGATGACTGTAGAAATTCCGGGGTCAGATCCGGACTTATCCGGATCCGTCCTTCACCGGGCTTGCGTACTGGGAGACGCGAATCTTTTACAATACCTCCTTGGTAAAGCTCGAGAAATTCTCACTCCGGAAAAATTTCAACAATTTTTAAAAATGAGGAACAGACTAGGATCTAACGTTTTTCATTTGATTTCCAAAGCAAACAAACCGGATGCAGTGAAAGTATTATTTGAAAAACTTGAAGCCCTTTTGCCTAGCGATGACATAATTCAGCTTATAATGGCAAAAAACTGTTACGGTACCATCCTACATGAAGCTACATTTTGGGGTAATATGGAAGCAACAGAAGTCTTAGTACAGAAAGCGGAGGAATTCCTGACTGCCGACCAATTCCGCGAACTATTAATGGTAAAAGGAAGCCAAAGGTATTTCGGAATGATGTGTTTTCGATGGATATTAAACGCTCCGATCCAAATGATTTTAACGGTTTGGGACAAAATCAAAAAGGTTTTAAATTCAAATGATTTACGGGAGCTCATGTCGGAAAAAGACCAACTTCACCCGAATGCTATTTTTACGGCTGCTTCGAATCCTGATCCGAAAGTAATGGAATTTGTAATGAAACAAATCGGAAAGATCTTTAATGAAGATGAACAGAGAGAAATGTTGATGATGACTGGAGTTAGCAACCGTACTATTCTGCAAAAGGTAATTCCGAAAGATTCGACGGAATTACTGAGCATCTTGCTTAAAAAACTGAAAGAAACATTAAGGGAGGATGATCTGCTTCAGGTAATTATAATATTAAATGTTAGAACGAAGTGAGGATCTTGGAAAAGCTTATTTTCTTATACTGTTTAAAATTCTGAAAGTCTAATAAATATTCAGTACAAACATAAGGCTCTACGTTTCAATGGCATTTTTTTTAATGTACGCAGAAAATATTTTGTGACAAAAACGTCTGAATTACTGCCTTATAGGCTGGGGTTTAATCAGCAAGCCTTAAATATTTCATTTAGGGTGCAAATTCACTATGGAATGTTGGACTAACATGTTGGTATAACAAGTTATGAACAAACTGGTTGTACCAACTTGTTGGACCGGCTTGTTGTACCAACATGTTTGACAAAATGAACGAATCGACTGTTGCAGAATTTACTCCTACGCTGAAATTAGTGAGGAATGTTGGTCCAACTAATTGGTACTACATGTTGGTTTAACTTTTGTTGGCTTAATGTTGGCCCAACATTCTACACTAATTTCGGTGTACAAGTAAATTCTACAATATTCGATTTGTTCGTTTGTCAAACATGTTGGTACAATAAGTTGGATCAACATGTTCTACCAACTTTTTGGACCGACATTCCACATTAATTTTTGTGTAGGAGTAAGTTCTGCAATAGTACATTTGCTCGTTTGTCAAACATGTTGGTACAACAAGTTGGTACATGTTTGTCCAACTTAAGGTACCAATATGTTGGCCCAACCTTCCATAGCGAATTTGCACCCCTACGCCGAAATGAGTGAGTGTTGGTCCAACAAGTCAGTACAACAAGTTGGGACAACATGTTGATCCAACCTTCCATGGTAAATTTTGAACCCTAATTTTTTTTTTTTTTTTTTTTTTTTTTTTTGGTCCCTTTTTATTTATTTTTCTGAAAAATATTACTTAAAGATTTTTCTTTTGATCCGGGAAGGGGGAGAGGGTCAACATTTACTTTCATTTCCACTTTTCCGTCCTAGGCACTTTTCTTATACTATTTTACGCCGTACTTTGTGATGGAAAATATATTTCATTCAAAAAATGCAAACGACTTCCCCGTCTCGATCTATTTAAGGCCCTCACCTTCTGCTCGGGCTTAAAACTCTGTCTCGACGGGCAATTTCGTCCTTTGCATTCCTTGCATTGAAATATATTATTGCTTCCTGCGGTCGATGAAAAGTAGTTACTTTTTCATTTTAGAGTTGGTAACCCCCGACTATCATTAACATTTCTCTTTGACTCACCGTTAAATTAGAAATCATAAATCTTTTATTTTTATTTTTTCAGATCCTTATGCACCAAGATACGGAAAGCAACACATGTCTTCATTGCACAGTTGCTAACGACAATCCGGACTTACTTAAGGTTTTCTTGGATGAAACGAAAGACATACAGAGCGATAGACAACGGGAATTGTTCTTGGTGAAAAACAAAAAAAATGAAAACGCTCTTACCGCAGTTCAACCCAACGTTAAATTCGAAATAGTAAAATTAATTTCAGAACGTGTGCAAGAAATATTTCCGGTTCAAGATCAATGCTTGTACTTAACGGAAAGTAGCGACAGAGGCACGATTTTTCATATAGCTGCGGATTGCATTGAACCCAAACTTTTGCATTTCTTATTCGAAAAAAGCAAAGGGATGTCAGCTAAAGATCGCAAAAAAATATTGATTGAACAATTTAATTTTCATCCGAGTTTTCTTACTTTCACTATGGCATCGGATTTTAAAAACACGATCCTTCATATATCCGCTTACAGCGGGAAACCGGAAGTTCTAAAGACACTGCTGAAAAACATCGATGAAGAATACGAAAGGGAAATCTTAATGTCTCAAAACGAAAAAGGTCAGACTCCTCTTCACGCGATTCTCTCCAGTTGCTTTTCTATAGAAATCGAAGCGGTTGAATTGTTACTGGAAAAATTGGGTCAAATTTTGACGCCGGAGGACTGGTTTCAATTGCTGACCATCAAAGATCAAATTAACGGCACCGTCCTTCACAGCACCGCTTTAATGAACGATATAGAAATTGTGAAATTAATTTTGGAAACAATCGAAAAACGTTTAAGGACCAACGATTTTGGTCAGTTGCTTTTGATTAAAGACGAGGAACTCGGCAGCGTTTTGCAAGCTGCACTTTATAATCAAGATCCCAAAGTAGCGAAATTCATTTTGGGCAAAGCAAAGGAAGTATTAAATAAGGACAATAGGTCCGCACTACTTGTGACAACGGATAAAAGCAACAGAACCGCTCTTCATACAGCTGCTAGTGCGGAAGAGCCAGAATTGAAATGGGAAATGAGGGAGCAAATCCTACAGTCGACCCAAGTTGAATTTTTAAAGAAGCTTAATGACAGAACGGAATTTGTTTATTTTTTTCTTAAAGAGGCGGAAGAAGTGATGACAGAAGAGGAACGTGGTAACTTTCTCAATATGAAAGATGGTGATGGCAAAACAGCTCTTCATGCAGCTGCTGAAGACGGAAAATTGGAAGCGGTGAAGTTGTTGTTACAAGAAGCTGAAAAGATTTGGGGGAGAGATGAACTGCAAAATTTTGTAATGGCCAAAGACAGCGACAATCAAACAGCTCTTGAACTGACTTCTTGTGCAAATGATTATCTGATACACGGTTTATTAAATACGTTTATAGAAGAACAAAATTACACAGTAAAAAATATTATGTAAATATGTTCTAAGAGGTCCACATAAATTTTTTATGTTGTTTCTCCCATAAGGCAAACATAAAACAAAAACAACATAAAAATTATGTGGACCTGCTTATGTTGATTTATGTTGATTTAGACATAAAATTTTTTACTGTGTAATGGAAAATAATCGAGCTTTGAAAAATCTCCAAAAGATACCAAATTTTGAAAAAAAGAAATAAACTTGGCTGTAATTATTTTCTTATGTAAACACTTAAATTCCAACCTAAACCTCTCCTTCATCTTTTTCGTTAAGCCCTATAAGAAATTTCACATTTTTCCTCTCGTTTTATTTTAAAGTAACAGCGGAAATCAAAATATTAGAGAGCCAAATAGCTTTCTGATAAAGAGTTCATTTTCGGAGTTAGTTGGCATTTCCCATTTTACTTCAAAATATTTACAATGTTATCTCTTGCTTTCATACAATTAAAAAAAAAAAAATTGTTGTCCTAGGCAGTGTTAAGTTAATTTTGGATAACATAGATAATCTTTCCTATAAATAAAATTCGCCTGATTTTCAACTTGTACACTCATAATTTTCAAACCTTTTCTGTATATCTGCATTCAAGCATGACGAAGTGTTGATCAAACTTAACTTACCTGAAAAGAAAAAAAAGTAGAAAATATAGAATTATTATAGTTATTATTATAACATATTAGAATGACATAATCAAGAATCTGCATTAAAATTTCATTAGGGTTTTTTTTAGAACCTGATAAATTTCCAAAAGTTTCTTAAAATCACAGGAAAATTAAAGCAGCTTCCGTTCATCAAACTAAAAACAAAAGTTCAGTTTAGGTTCCTTTTGAGAAGAATCCAATAAAAAAAAAAAAATTGAAAACAGCATGTGGCAGATTTGATTTGGTATTGAAGAGATCCCTTCCCCAGAAAGCTGTGGCTTAAAGAAAGACCTTGTGCTTATTGGTAAGTTCACCCCCAGGAAAACCCGTCTGCTTTAAAAAACGGATAAGAGAATTATTTTTTTATTAAAAATAAAAATAAGATTAACACTTTCACGCATAAAGTACATAAGAGAAACAAATTCGAAATAAAAAATTTAAAAACATATTCATACATCTGTTATCAAAAGCCTCAAACGATGCTTTATTCTATTTGAAATCTCACACCTACCTATCTCAAAGATCGATTTAAAAAAAAAACGATAAGATTAAATTTATAGGCGAAAATGTCGCTTTTTCCTTGTAAGAAAAAAACGGATTAATCCATTCATGAAAAGGTAACCGTCTGCGACGAGATTCAATTATGATTAGGCAATCTGCAACACAAACTGAACATGAACCTTTTATCACGACGAATCCTCCGATCCTCCAAATCCTTTAAGGTCCTGAACTCTCATTCTAACATACTATTAATTATGATTAGGCAACCTGCAACACAAACTGCACCTAGACCCTTTCATCTAAACGAATCCTCCGCTCCTCCAAATCCTCCAAGGTCCTGAACTCTCATTTTAACATACTACTTAATTATCATTAGGCAACCTGCAACGCAAACTGGAATCAAGTGACGCGAACTCTATGCGGATTTTTATTGAACCCGTCAAAGAGGGATCAAAATGTAAACAATAATGTCGTGCAACATACATAACAAATTTTTTTTTTCTCTGTGCTCTGTGTTTTGGCTCTTTGTGACGATAAAATTGTAGTGAATATTTCTAAAAATGTCGAACATCCGGTGTATAAAAGTCATCAATGAGATACCTCTTTCATCGATGCCTCTCAATAGGAATTCACTTCCATAAACAGTCGAAAAAAATCCTTCAAGGGATACAAAGGGAATCTTAAACGAAAACACTTGGCCAAAAACCTTGGCTTGTTTTATCTCCCCGGAATAAATGCAATGTTTTGCTTCAACTGTGGACTTGATACTCCATTAAATGATGATCATAAATTAAAATACGATATCATTTACCATTCTGCGGGCTGCAGTTATTTACCAGCAGATGCCTTACCTATTGATTATGAAGTGTGTTTTTCTTTTTATTTAAATGTGGAACAACATGATTAATAGAATATTTTTTAGTTTCAGGAAGATCAAGTAAATTTAAAAGAAAGCAGTGCAACACCTGTGATGTCGTTAAAAGATTCAAAGCCAGGAATTGATTACAAAGAAGAGGGTGCTACACATGAAGATGTTAAAAAAGAGTCAGTTGAAGAAAAAAATGGAGAAGTCTCAGAGATTAATACAGACAATAAAGATACATATGATTCTGATTCTGAGGATGAAGAAGTGCCAGGATTTTTTTGGTAAATTGCATAGTAATGAAAAGAGTAACTCGATAAAAGTTCTAATGTAAAAAAATTTTTTTTAGGGGCTGCAAAATATGCGGAAAGAATCCAGGCTGCATAGTTATAAATATTCCATGTCGGTATCAAACTTACTGTGCCTTATGCACTGGAAACTTTCCAAGGGACCAGGAAATCAAATGTTGGTTTTGCAAGAAAAAAGTGATCTGCTTCAGGGTAATGTTTTTGGGTCCTGAAGATGAAGATGGATAATTCATTTCTTAAAAAGTAATTGATTTTTCAAGATAGTGTTACAACTTTTGGCCTGAAAACGGGCTTTTAGCCAAGGGGGGCCAGGAGGCCCTCCCCTGCCTGACGTGGTGCCTTATGTTCCTTTACTATTTTTTTTTTTTTTTTTTTTTTTATGATTTTTAGATTTTTACTATTTATGATATTTACCTAAACTATTTTATTTTTTTATGATTTTTACTGTTTGCTCCTAAAATTTTTTTTCCTAATTAATTTTTGCTAAAATAGTTTTTTTTTGGAGATTAAAAAAGTTTAGTGACTTTTTTTTTCTTTTCTTTCCAAAAACTAAACTTAAAACTGCAGTCAATCACAAGATCTGAAATAATCATTGTGGATGTAGTTGGTTCTTTGTGACTTTAGTTATTGGTCACGTGATTAACCATATGATGTGCAGTTCGTTTCAGTTGCCGGCTGCCATACAATATGTAATGTTTTTATTTTTAAAACAAATTGTAAACAGCTAACGAATATTTAAGATGTATTTTAATTTTTTCTAAACGTTATTTTCCATTATTTTTTGTTTTTTTATTTAAAAATAATTAAAAGCATTTTAGAACTGAATTAACGTTTAATAATTCCGGAAATGTAAGTAGTATTTTTTTAATATCACATATTTTCCTCATAGCACTTATCAAAATAACCACCTGTTGCATATGGCATGTTCATTGTATATCTGCTTCAGTTCAATGCACCTTTTGGGATTGGGCTTAAAGAAATGAATTGAATTGAAAACATCATAGAGGATGGAGGTTCAAGAAACAAAATAAAAATTTCCATATAAAAACAGAACAATACAAAACAAGCTTTGTTCAATCTGAACAACCTCCTCATCAAAAGTTTTGCAGTTTTTCTCAGATCTGTCAACTGCAAAAGAGTTAACAAAAGGTTTTTTTTTTTTTTTAAATGAAATTGACAACTTTTATTCAAATTTCTCTACCAAAAAAAATAAAAAAATAAATGAGTACAAATAATTTTCTTTGATTAATCAAACTTAATCAACTCAGCTCGAATCTAGTCATTTGTATTTTTTTTTCTGGAAGGGATCCGCTGCAAGCATGAGTTACAATGAAGACTCCGATATTTAAGAAACCCAAAACTGAACAATTTACATAACTGCAGACAATTTACAAGCATTTTATTTTGATGTAGCATAGGATAGAGCAATTTTATTTACATTATTTTTTCAGTTCAATGATAAACTATTTGAAAAAAAAGCCACAAAGTGTCACATGACTTTGAGAGGGAGGGTGCATAGCCTAAAATAAAATAAAAACTTACGTCATCAGCAAGGTATCTATTTTCAAAAAAAAAAAAAAAAAAAAAAAAAAAGAAAGTCATACCCAGTTCAGTACAGGGAGGAAGAGGAACTACCTTTCTTTTTGGAGAAAGGGAAAGAAACTATTTTAAAAATGCGAAAAAGGGAACAGGACAGATCACATTTATAATAACATAAAAAAAAAAAAAAACTATACAGAGTAGTGACAAGGGACAAGGGACAATAAATTACAATCTAGACTGAGGAATGCACCCCACAAGGTCAACCTCCTATAAAAACGTGTTTGGGGTTGTACGACGACCTACCTACAAGTGGACGTTTTTACTAGTGATCAGGTTTTTTTTTTCTTTTCTTTTTACTTTCAATTATTTAGTATGATCGATTTTTAATATTAGCAGAACCTACAGTTAAAAATTGGCAAGTACAGGTGCTTTCGCCCTACAAATTTCCAACCAGTTAATTATCGGAAATTAAACTCAGCCTGATTTTTGTGGAATTTCTGTTCTTTCTTTAAAAAAAGTAAACAAATTTTTTTTCCTTTTTTTTTTTTAGGAGAGCTGTCATTAAAGAGGAAGTCAATTTACCAGGTTTGCATACTAAACTTAATAGACTAGAAAGGCTTAACTTTTAAGAAATTTAGTTTTTTGGCTGTTTTCATAATAAAAATTAGTTATACATGTATTTTAAAAAAAAGAGAGTTTTGATTTTGCTAATCTGAAATAACTTTTTTCTTTCCGAATTTTTTCCCCCAATGATTTTCTTAATTTTAAAAAAAAAAATCTTAAGTTTTTAAGTATTGAATTTTTGCATATGAGAACTCTGAGTCGGGTCCTATCCTTGACCGTTTTGACGAACAATATTAGTATTCTCAACAAAATTCTTTTCCAGAGCCCAGGCACAAGCGGGATAGGAAAATAAGATGAGCATAAATTCATTTTTTTACTTTTTTCTCCAAAAAAGCAAAATCAAAAGTCCTTCTTTCTGTAAAAACTTACTTAATTTTTTTTTTTTTTTTTTTTTTTTTTTTTGCCCTATTTTAGATCTGGTTCTTAGCAAAAATGGAGAAGTTCTCATCAAAACCGAAGCAGAAAAGCCGGAAAGAATCGAGCAAGAATATGAGAAAAACACGCAAAAAAAACGTTTGGAACGCATCTGCCGTTCGCCTTCCGTATATTCGCCACAAGGTAAACTTGGTAAATGAAATTCAGAATTTTTAGCTTTTGTAAAATTCCAAAACTTTTTGGATCACGAGCAAGATGTGACCATTTGCTTTTGGCCAAAGTTGACATGACTTGCCTTAAATTATTTTGGAGCTTACGCCATAGGCAAAACCAAGCTTAAAACTTTTAGGAGAATTCGATATTCGGGGCAAATAAAATTCATGCCTCCAAAAGTTTTTTAGAGTAGGTCTCTAGCTCCCGATAACGTCTAAATTTTTTCATTTCAGATTCAACAAATGACGAAGAAGGTGATAACACCGAACCAACAGATTATTTGGAAGAAGACATTAGAAAAGAAAACGAGGAACGTGATAACACCGAACCAACAGATCATTCGGAAAAAGACATTAGAAAAGAGGAGCCCAAGCCAGTAAAGTGTCGGCCATGTTTCGTACTTCTGGAACGTTGTAAGGTCCCTACAGGAACAAGCAAAATTCCTATAACACATCAATGCCAGATTTGTTCGAAAACGTTCAAAAGCAAATCTAACTTGGCCCGGCACGTTCGAATTCACAGAGACGGAAAACCATATCAATGTAAAAAATGCGAATGGTCGTTTAAATGGAAGGAAGAGCTGGTTAGACATATGCGAGTCCATTCAGACTTTAGGCCGTTTAAATGCGGTAATTGCGGAAAATGTTTCCCTGCGAAATGGGATTTACAAGCCCATGTTAAAACTCACAAAACGATTCAAGTTGAAATGTCGGATGATGCGAAGACTTTTGAGTGCAACCAATGCCCCAAAAAATTCCCTAATAAAGTATATTTGAATAGGCATATCGAAAAACATGAAATTCATAAAAATCCTTATGAATGCGACATATGCCAGAAAAAATTTTACGTCAAGAATTCTATCGTTTCTCACGTTCGACGCCATTTCGGCGAAAAACCGTACAAGTGCAAAGTGTGTAAAACAAGGCATCACACTAAAACCGATCTGACCAATCACTTCGCAAGAAACCACAAAGAAAAAACAACTTTTTACAAGTGCAACGAATGTCAAAAAAAATTTAAGGTAAAGCGGTCTTTGCAGATTCACCTGCGGCTTCATTCAGGGGAAAAGCCGTTCAAATGCCAAATGTGCCCCAAGGCGTTCGCTCAAAAAGTTAACATGGAGAAGCACGTGTCTTCTCATTTGGGAGAAAGAAATTTCGAGTGCACCACATGCAAAAAAAGATTCCGCAAGAAGGAAGCTTTGACTTATCACACCCGAATCCACACGGGGGAGAAGCCGTTCGTTTGCAAGGAATGCGGGAGAGGGTTCAGATTGAACGACGTTTTAAAGAAACACATGAGGATCCACACAGGAGAGAAGCCGTACGAATGCGAAAAGTGCGGGAAAAAATTCACATTTCACAGCGGTTTGAGGTTCCATTCTAATTTCCACAAACCCGGAAAGCATTATTTCTGTAATGACTGCGGAAAAGGCTTCCGCGAAAAAAGAGGGCTGATTTTGCATTTCAAATCGGTCGACGAAAACACTCACAAACCGTTAAACAATCATAAATGTAACAAGTGCCCAAAAACCTTCGCTTCGAAGGGGGGCTTACGCAACCATCTCCGAATACATTCGGCAAAATTGTCTTTCAAATGCGAAGAATGCAAAAAGTCATTTACTCATAAATGTTACCTGGAAAGCCACATGCTTTTTCATTTCAAAGAAAGCTCACCATTCGAGTGCACGATATGCGGGAAAAAAATGAGCACAAAGCCTAGTTTAGATTATCACCTCAGGGTTCATTCGGGAGAGAAACCGTTTAAATGTAAGGAATGCGGAAAAAAGTTTCGATCTAAAAACATTTTGGCCATGCACACCAATAATCATAAGAAAAATAAGGACGGAAGTAAATGCCCCGTATGCGAGAGACAATTCCCTACTCGCAAGGGGATGGCAAGGCATGCTCAGACTCATGATGTAAAAATGTTGTACAAGTGTGACGATTGCAAAAAAGGGTTTAGTACGCAGAAAGATATCGCTTTGCATATGAAGAAAGTCCATAAGAAAGTATATTAAATTCATCTGGTCCAAAGATTTTAATAAATTTTTTTAAAGATACAAATCGTTTTGTTTCTTAACCAAAAAAGCCAATAATTATACCCAGCTCAATTAAGCTTGGTCCTATTCGCAAAGTATTTATTGAGTCTAATGCTCAACTTTAGGGATTCAAAATAAAATATTTTTAAAAAATCTAAAATCCCGAATTTTTTGCAGTGCTGAACTAATTGTTGGGATAAGGAGTCACTCAAACATTGCATCAGCAAAATGCTGAAACGTATCTTTTGGATAACAGAAGACCTATATTAGGGTGTTCCTTGTTTAGGCAACTTTCGAATTTGAAAATGTATACCCTCCCCCCCCTCAAATCAATGCTCCCTGAGACGCTAGTAAACTCTCATTTTTTTCTTCAGATTTTTTGGGCAACGGAAAACTTGGCGACTTAAGCTTAAAGTCAGGAAATATCCCAGAAGTGCAAAAACATTTTTCAATCAAAAAAATTTCAAAAAAATCAATTTTTTTCGCTTTTAAGGGATTCGTCCTAACTTTGAGCTCAGGTCGGCATAATTTTTTCGTTGACCCAAAAATCTAAAGTAAAATTAGGGTTTATCATTGTCCCAGAGAGCACCGATTATGGGCGTAAAAATTTTCAGATCCAAAAGTTGCCAAAATCAAAAATATGGAACACCCTAACCCATATTTTTCTAGCCCCCCTCTCCCCTTATGGAGGAGGAAAGTAAAATTTTCCAAAATTATGAGGATATAATTACTTGAGTGCCTTGGCCTTTAAAAATCATTTAAAAATTTTGAAAACTTTTGCCGAAAAATCAAAAGTAATTTTTTAGTGGTGGGCGGTAGTTTTGCTTTTCTTGATCCTTGGGACTAATTCCGCTCATCCCACCCATTTTTTTTAAAATTTTCGCATAAATTCATAAACATTTTTTTTTTACATGATTCTCAAGATTCATGACTATTTTTTCAGCAAGAAAATTTTTCTTGGGACATTCTTTGAGTTTTTAAGGGGACTCTCTTTGAATTATATTTTGAAATTTTTTTGCAAAAATTAAAAAAAAAATTCGTTCGGTAAAATCTTTTGATGAATTTTAGTCATGTCAGAGCTTGAATAACAGAACCAAAAATAAGTGATTGGTTCTTATCGAAAATTAGTAAAAAATGGCCTTTTTGATATTTACAAATTTATACAAACCAATTTATTAAACCTGATTAATTCGTTACCAGGTCTCATATTTTGGTAGAAATTCATTTGTTTATCTTATAGGCTATGTTTAAATTAAAATTATGTGCTATTATTACATTTATAGCAAGTATTACTTATTTGGATTGATCCAAGTCAGCTTGTTGTTTTATATTGCTACGTCTACACCTAGTGGCTATTATTGGCAATGGCTGTTATAGTCGATAATAACCCTTATATTTAGACGGGCTGTTGACTGTATCTATCACTGACTGTGGTAACCGATGGTAACGGAAATCAAAGGTCAGGAGTCGATTTTTGATTTTCGGTTTTCGTACGATTTGTGGCAGCAGACAATCTGTGCCACGAAGAACTAGAAAAACCGGAATTCAACGCCAATATCGTCTTAAGACTTCCGGTTTCATATTTAGACGCACAGCCATTTCACAGACTGTGACTGTCATCGACTATCATAGTCATCGACGATAAGAACCACTACACAGTAAAAAATATTATGTAAATATGTTTTTAGGAGTCCACATAAATTTTTTCTGTTGTTTTTCTCCAAAAGGTAAACATAAACAGAAACAACATAAAAAATTTATGTGGACTCCTAAAAACATATTTACATAATATTTTTTACTGTGTAGGTGTAGACTTAGCATATGAAACAAGACGGAGGCCGTCATAGGCGAAAATCTAACATTGAAGCCGTCACGTGACCGGTAAGTATTCAACAATTAAAATCTCATTCCATTGCAGAGTAGGTGCGGAAGGCAATCAAAACAAATTAAGAAGTGATCCAAATAGAACCGAAACTAGACAAATTGAACTAACCAAACCAAACCCGAAAAGAGTTCTGAAATTTCTGGACTTCGGAGCCAAACCAAATTGAAACCGAATTCCCTTAGGCTAAAAGTGTTTTCTAAAATTCGAATCAAAAAGTCAACATTTACTATAAGCGGCAAAGCTCAGCTTCCGATTCTTTATTTGAATGATTCTTCAGAACCTAAAGGTTTCTGAATCCTAAACCTACAGCATAGAAAAACATCTTTCAAAAAATCAAGAAAAAAAAAGTTTTTTTTTTTTTTTTTTAATCTTTAAAAAACAACGTTTCAAAAACAACGTTTGACAAGGCGAATATTTCCTATAAAGGAATAAGTTAGCAGAACAAATTAACCAGGGAAGCAAAATCCAAGGGGCCGTGAAACCGTCAAAGCTTAAAATAACACAGGAATAAAAGATTTCCGGGTCATAAAGCTAAGTAAAGCTTTAGACTTACTGGACATATATAGCTGCCCAAAAATAACTTGCTAATAGGCAGTCACCATTGTTGAGTCACACTGTTTGCTTACCTTTTGAAATCATAAGAATAGGCAACACTCTTGGGAACTGGAAGGGCAGGAACACAGCTATTTTGAACCACAGTTCTGGCGATCAGCAGCACATCATCGCGATAATCCTTGACGATAGTTATAACCATCTCTTATAATCGTGAGTAGATATTTTTTTATTATTCTCAATCTTACACCTGAAACAATAAAAAGAAAAAAATTAATAATAATATAAATAATTTGTCAATTTTTTATAAATGTATATGACACTGGACAGATAAAGGTCTCCAAAAATTACATTTTAATCAAACTACATTTTAATCAAATGCAAGCCCAATTTTGCTTATTACCGGGAAGGAGGGAATAGGTTTCTGTATTGCATTTCTTTAAATGATACAAAGTGTTTAATCAAAGATAAATAATATAAGTGGACTCTATATTATATGATCATCCTACCGAAATACATCTTAAATGTTAAATAAATAATTTTTTGAAAAAAAAAAAAACCGCGTCTTCAAAAAAAAGGAAAATCACAAAGAACTGAAAAGCTAAAAACAAGCCTTTTATTCTAGGAGTAAATATAAAAGAACTAAAAAGCTAAAAACAAGCTTTTTTATTTTAGAATTAAAATAAAAAATTTTGCAATATTTGCACTAGTGAAAATATTCCGGAGAACTTAAAAGCTAAAAACAAGAAAATATTTTAATACAACAAGAAGTTTTCATTACGAAAATTAATCCAATCTTCAAAAAAATTTGTATTTAAAAATTTTGAAGGCGGGATTTGTGTTCTGAAAGGTTTTTTGACTTAAAAATCCCGCCTTCAAAATTTTTAAATACAAATTTTTTTGAAGATTGGGATTAATTTTCGTAATGAAAACTTCTTGTTGTATTAAAATATTTTCTTGTTTTTAGCTTTTAAGTTCTCCGGAATATTTTCACTAGTGCAAATATTGCAAAATTTTTTATTTTAATTCTAAAATAAAAAAGCTTGTTTTTAGCTTTTTAGTTCTTTTATATTTACTCCTAGAATAAAAGGCTTGTTTTTAGCTTTTCAGTTCTTTGTGATTTTCCTTTTTTTTGAAGACGCGGTTTTTTTTTTTTTTTTCAAAAAATTATTTATTTATAGCTTTTTAGTTGAAATTATCAGCCAGTGCTTTTTATATTATGATGAACAGCCTTGAGAGGCTTGCTGATAAATTGCTAGGACCCTTTAGGTAATATTTTGCTAAGGGCGCTTTGCTAAGGTATCAGTAAAAATAATATTTTTTTAAAAAATGATATCGGTAAACCGATCAAAGTGCTTTATCGACCATTTAAATAACTCTCAAAAATATGGTAAGTTTTTCGACCAGAGGTCCACCAAAGCCAGGTCAACCAAAGAGGCATATGCCTAAGGAATTCGAATTTTGGAAAAATTATTTCAGATTCGGAATCCTCTATCCAGAAAATATTTTCAAAAATCCGGTTAGATATTCCATCAGAGGTATTTCGGTTGGTCGTTTTCTCTGCCATGGTCTTCCCCCCCCCCCCCCCCCATTTTTTTTTATCTAATCAAAGCTTCGCTCCTCGTCCTTATCTGAGTAGTCTTTTCATTGCCATGGGCCCGGATATTCAAGTCTTCCTTGCTTAATTTTTTTCTTCAATTAGTGGAGCTCGTCGCTTCGCTTCTCGCCCTATCTCGGTTTGCCCTTTGCTCTGGCATGGTTTCTACACCTCAAGCCACTCCGGCTAACTTCTTCTACTTCACTCGTCAACGGGCTCGTCACTTTCCTCCATTCGTTCATCTTCAATCCTCACCCCCCCCCCCCCCCCAGGGTTGGACCTACAGACCTCCTTTCCTTATTATTATTTTATTATTATTACCTTTTTTTCGCTCCTCGTTGTCACTTTGCACATTCCCCCCAGCTGTTTCAGTTCAGAACCTTCTCATTTCCACGGCCTTGGCCTTCCTTACTTAAAATATACATCCATTTAAGGGGTCAGTAGGTATAATGTTCACTTTTTGGTAAGATCAGATACTTTTTAAATTTTTGAGCAGCATTAAAAATAGTTTTGGTCAGTACAGACAAGTAACTGTGGTCACTAGAATACTGAACATTTTATTTGTTTACTGCCCATTTATTTTTCCGATTGACCATTCGATTAACCCTCTGACTAGAAACCGTATTAAAATACCGCCTGAATAATTTGAAGCGCTAAAATATTTTTCTGCCTCTCCCTCTTTTGGATTATTTTTCCTATTCTTCTATTTAAATGTACCCGCTAGATAAGAATACTGTATATTAAATTTAAATAAGTAAGAAAAACTGAAACTATTTTCCCTATGCAAAATATTACGAAGACTTCTTAATCTTTTGCCGGCCAAATTTTAAAATTTTGCAAAATATATCCCATTCCTCCGAAATATGTAATATTTTTGTGTATTATATCTATAAAGGTAAAGCACTAGGCCAAAGAGACATTAAAAAAAAAAAAAAAAAAAAAAAAAGTGGTGCGCCCGATATTTCTCAGTTATGCAATCAGTGATGCAAACTCCATTTTAATTTTTTTAACCCTTTTTCCGAAAATTTTAAAAATATTATTTGTATGAATTAAGGGGTTGAAGAAGTCGCTGATTCCGAATCTAAAATTAGTTTTTGCAGGGGGTACTGGTGGTCCCCCAGAAAACAAACTTTTTTTAAATTACCGGAAAAATAACATATGGATATCTATTTATGTTTTCCGGCACCCTGATTTTAAATCTAACATCGGATTTTGCGGTGGCACGTGCGACTCCTCCAGAAAATCAACTTGTTTTAAATTAACTGTCTTCTGGAAAATTAACTTGCCTTTATTTTTCAAAAACCTATTATTTTTCGAGTAATAATAATCTCCAAAAAAACAATTCCTTGTAAAAAGGTTCAGCCAAGTTAATCTTGCAAAAAACCGAAATGCTTCTGCCCTTAAAAGTTCTGATATCAAAAAGGGCAGCCAAGTTTTTTAACGACAGCTTAATTTAAAATTCCGTTTTTCTACAAAATACATTAAAACTTGGCCGCTTTTTTTTTTTTTTTAAATAATAATCGTAATAACTGAATAGTTTAAAATTTGCTTGAATTCTTTAAAAAATGAACAGGGCTGTTGTGGGTCTTCAGGCGGTGGTTAATTTCAAGCTTGTTATTTTACTTGCTTAAACTTTGATTTTTTTTTTTTTTTTTTTTTTTTTAACATTTTGGAAGTTCGAATTGAGAGCCTAATAATGAAAAATATCGACTTTTGCTATTGCAAATTTAAATTTATTATTGTTAAATTTACCACATTATTGTGACTCATACAGGTACGATCAGTATTATGGCTGAAATTTTTTTCTCAGTAATTTTTAATTTGATTACTTAGAGTAAATTGGAAATAGTAAATGGAAATATAACAAGTTTTTTAATTTTGTTAAATAATAAGCGTCGTAATGATATTTTTGTAAGGGCAAAGGGGGGTGGGCAAAAAAGCGGCCAAGTTTTAATGTATTTTGTAGAAAAACGGAATTTTAAATTAAGCTGTCGTTAAAAAACTTGGCTGCCCTTTTTGATATCAGAACTTTTAAGGGCAGAAGCATTTCGGTTTTTTGCAAGATTAACTTGGCTGAACCTTTTTACAAGGAATTGTTTTTTTGGAGATATCACGAGTTTTTGCAAAAATTTAACCTTTTTTACAAACCATTTTTACAAGTTGTTCCAAAATTATTTACCTTTTAAATTAAAATTATTTGTTAGCAATAATCTATCACACCAAAATTTATTTCTGCCTGCAAAAAATAGATTTTGCAAAAAATAAGAACTATAGCAAAAAACATGAAACTTACAATACCGGGTCTGTTTAAAATTGAAATGACTGAATTCAATTTGTCTTTTCTATCGTAATTTGGGAATACATTGAAACTATGTGGGTTATATTGAATGAAACTGCACGTTTTTTTTAACAAATATTTGTCTGTAGTGTCAGTCGTTTGACCATAGAAAGAAATAGCGTTGTAAAGCCTTTAGATGATCATAGCAATTTTTAATTTATAAAAACTTTCAAAAAAAATTGTTTTAAATTGTACTTCATGTTTATCAATTTTAAAATCAATGTTTCGGTTTGAGATGACTTTTATTTGAATAAAAAAAAAAAAAAAAAGAAAAGAAAAGAAAAAAAAAAAATTCGACTCTATGGTATGCATACTACGTTTTTGGCCTTTTTATTGTTCTTTAGTTAGGTTACGGCATTCCTGCAGGTACTAGTAATTTACAGTAAATTTAATGGGTTTTGCACTCCAAATCAATCATAAATGAAAAATAATAAAAGCGAAAGAGGAATAAAAAATCAATATTTTTCTCTAAAATCCACGAAAAAAAAGTGCCTTCAATATAATCCAAGCATTGGGGTTATACCGGACGAGATAAAAAGGCTCAATAAAATACGCAAACGTACCTGTTTTTTCCGCTTATAGTGGAATACATTCTCGGTCATTAAGTTAACAAATACCCCTATCATCTTTTTAAGTATTATTCAAACAAATCAGAGAAAATTTGTTCGATATCAGAGAAAACGTTCGTTCAATGTATATTCAAATTACGGTATTAAATTCAGTACAATGCCTCAAAATGAAATAGTCTTAACTTTTTTTTCAAAGTTATACTCCTAAAAATTTTAGACTTAATTGGTGACAGCCCCATGATGTTGTATTTCGACATATTAAAAAGCTAAAGATAAAGTCGGTGAACGAACAAAAAAAAAAAAAAAAAAAAAAAAAAAAAAAAAATATAAAGCCCGATAAAGCCCAACTGAGAGAATTACACCCCCGCCTTAAAGCAGTTTTAGGTTTGTTGGAAAAATTAAAAAAAAAAATAAATAGACCTAAATAATAATAATCAACAACGAAGAAAAATAAATGCCCTTTCAAAAAAAAAAGTCCCCTTTCAAAAAAAAAGTGCTCCAGGTATGAAAACACCTGCGACAATATAAAGGAATGAAGCAGAGGGTTCTTTATAGAGTTCGTTGTCCTCACTACAAACATTTATTTTCGTTGAATGTTGAAGGTTATCTAATCTCGATACTGCAGGCGAATAAGAAAATCGGCTTTTCTCGGCCCCCCTTTAATATTTTTCGGGTTTTTGGACTTTTTCTGTTCATTACTAATTAAGATCTATCACCATGCTGAGTTTCAAGTTTCTCCGTCGATTAGAAGTGCCCTAACAAGTCCCAGGAAAAGTTGAAATATATTTTGAACATGTGTATACATATCCCGGACATATTTAAATATGTCCGGAACATATGTAAACATGTGTGAATATGTCTCAAACATATGTACACATATGGCATATATGTGTCAGACATGTGCAAGATTTTGCAAAAATTATCCACATGTATGATGCATGTATTAGACATGTTCAGATATATATCTTCTTTTTTTCGGAATTTTTCAAAAAATCCATATATATACGACCCATGTGTGAGACATGTATAATTTTTTTTATAAATTTCCGGACATTTATCATACATGAAATGAATATATGCATGGAATTAAACTTTTTGCCCATGATCGGACCTTGATGAGATATATATCAATGTTTTGTTGGTTACAAATTTTATTTTTTTTCCTTTACCGGTTGTAAAGGTCATAGCCTAGTGGTAAGGCATAGGGCTTTCACTCCAGAGGTATGGGTTCGAATCTTACATGGGTTTAAGAGTTTTTCTAATTAAAAAATAATTAATTAAAAAAAAAAAAAAAAAAAATTTTTTTTAAAAGGGAAAAAAGTCCCATGGGGGGGGGGGGGGTACCCCCCTACCCCCAAATAGGCTCCAAAAACGGAGATATGTATGATACATGTATGACACATGTCCCATAAATATCTGACACATGGGACAATTATATTATGTCGCCATACATGTATCCACACATGTATCACACATGTTTAACTTTTTCCTGGGGTTATGCTCTATATATATATATCTGACGCTCAAAAACCGTAACTTTAGGCCCTAATATTTCGAAAACGGCATAAGCTAGAAAGTTGCAAATTGGAACATAGAGTCACAAGACAAGCGGTAACAAGATGGTGAAATCAGAAAAAAATTAGCTTTTTTATTTTCGGAGGTAGGGGGGTCTGAAATCGGCCGTATTATGCGTACGGTAAAGTAGGCACAGGTCGAGTGCCCCGGTGAGGCGAGAGATTTGTCGGTACCGTGTTAGGTTCGGGTGTTTGTATTTGGTTTTTTTTTTAACTTGGCTGGGGGGCACTCTGTGCCCCTCAATTTAATTGATGACAGCCGCATGATGTTTTATTTCTACATATTAAAAAGCTAAAGATTAAGTCGGTGAATAAAAAAAAAAAAAAAATAATAGAAAGCCCGATAAAGCTCAACTGAGAGAATTACACCCGCCTTAAAGCAGTTTTAGGTTTGTTGAAAAAATTTAAAAAAAAAAAAAAAAAATAGTAATAATAATAATAATAATAATAATAATCAATGAAAAAAAAATGCCCTTTCAAAAAAAAAGTCCCCTTTCAAAAAAAAGTGCTCCAGGTATGAAAACATCTGCGACAATATAAAGGAATGAAGCAGAGGGTTCTTTATTATAAAGTTCGTCGTCCTCACTACGAACATTTATTTTCGTTGTATGTTGAGGGTTATCTAATCTCGATACTGCAGGCGAATAAGAAAATCGGCTTTTCTCGGCCCCCCATTAATATTTTTCGTGTTTTTGGACTTTTTCTGTTCATTACTAATTAAGATCTATTACCATGCCAAGTTTCAACTTTCTAAGTGCTCCCCAAGTACCCTAAACATTATGATCTCTATCTATATATCTATATATATATCTATATATATATATATCTGACGCTCAAAAACCGTAACTTTAGGCCCTAATATTTCGAAAACGGCAAAAGCTAGAAAGTTGCAAATTGGAACATAGAGTCACAAGGCAAGCGGTAACAAGATGGTGAAATCAGAAAAAAATTAGCTTTTTTATTTTCGGAGGTACGGGGGTCTGAAATCGGCCGTATTATGCGTACGGTAAAGTAGGCACAGGTCGAGTGCCCCGGTGAGGCGAGGTTTTGTCGGTGCCGTGTTAGGTTCGGGTGTTTGTATTTTGTTCTTTTTTTAACTTGGCTGGGGGGCACTCTGTGCCCCTCAATTCAGAAAACTAAAAATTATTAAAGTTAATAGTCCGCCGCTTTTAATTTAAATTTTTTCGAAATTTGGACTTCTGATTTAGAATTAGCAGTTTTAAAAACCCCCCAAAATATTTTTTTTTTTTATTATCTTTAAACGTATAAACGCTTCTACACATAAAAAAAGCTGTTTTGTCCTTAAGTTAAACATAGGTGAGGAATTCTTGTTAAATAATGCATAATTGGCTGTCCATCCGTTATTTACTTGCATTTTTAAGTTCATAAGAATAATTCGAATTTTTTAAGAAAATTCGCAGGGTTGTAAAAGCTGATGGGTACATATACGGATCCATGAGCGGCAAAGTATTAAATGACGTTCCCAACAAAGCGGCCGCCCGTGACAAGTTCAGATTTGAACACGGCAGAGGATTGCGGCAATAGCTCATTTAAATGCTTTTGGAAAATGAATACCCCCGGCTAAAATAATCCATCGCAAAATGTTTTAAAAAAAGAAAAATTGCGTATAAGAATGGGGGAACATTATTTTCTAGTCCCCGAACCAAAAAATTATTTTTAAACCCTTGAAAATGCGAAAAGAATCAAGGCCATTTTAGAACTTCTTTTTTTTTTTACACCCGAAGATAAGACTTTTTTTTTTCAATCGGCAATTTCTCACGGAAAAAATGCTCGGAAAAAATCGGGGTTTGGCTTAAAATGATCGAGAAATCAAGGACAACATTATTTTTCAAACAGATATCCAAAATTTCAAACCTGGACCCAGAAACAAACGTGAAAAGATCGGGGAAGCGGGAATAATTTTACAAGCGGGTACCGTTTCTCACTGTGACGTTGAGAGTCAAAGAAGAAGTAAGATAAGAAAACACCCTTCCCCTTCTTAATAATTGCCAAACACAGGTTTTCTTACGTTGCGAGTCACGTTGAGATAACATTGTTAAGCAATGGCGTGTATTTTTTATTAAAACGCCGATTAAAATTAATTATTTGGGGGGTTAGGACTTGAATTTTTTCAATTTTTTTTTACGAAGGTACCCCGGCGAATTTTCATCTTTCATTTGCCGTAATTTCCATATCATAAAACCTTATAGTTTTTGAGATATTCGGGAAGGACGAAAAGTGCGAACATATCCGTAAATAAATATAGCCGGTTCAAAAGCCTGTCCACATTAATTGCATAACGCTTCTTTTTTTTTGGAAGACGCGTAAAAACAGAATTATTTTCGCTAATTCATGCCGGACAACAAATCAATCAAATAGGTAAGTCCTGCTTTTAATACTTGCAGTGCAGGCTAAAACAAATACATTTTTTTTTCTTTTGGATAACGTTTTCCGTGCTCTAAACATTTCCTCTTTATATTTAAAATATTGATATCGAAGATCGTATCAACGCTCCTGCTTCAAAAGTATTAAACGTTATCTTGAAGGAGATAACACATTCGATTTTAATGGGCAGTTATCTCTGTTCAGACTCCGAATAAACATGGCACTACTAATCTAGGTAAGAATATCAATCTTTCATTTAAAATAGAAATCATGTTTTTTATCAAACGAATTTTTTTCGCGGGGATCCCCGCGAATTGATTCGAATCAATTCAGAAACTTTCGAACTCACTTCTACAAAAATGCTTTTTCGTGAAAAAAAAAAAAAAAAAAAAAAAATAGGGTGACCCGACCAGCAGAGCCCCTGCTGACATGTGTGAATTTGGCAGAACCAAAGTTGTTTTTCAGTTTTCCGGTCTTGGAACAAACCTTTTTTTTTATGACGGAACAATTCGAAACAAAACAAACGATTATGCATTTCCAAACCGGTCTACCAATACGGTCCCGCCAACTTCACGGCGGCTTAAAAAACCCTATTTCATGAAATTCAAAAAAGCGCCATCTTTAAACTTTTGTCGAATTTTACAAACAAGTTCAGTCCTCTGACTTTTAAAACTTATTATTTTAATGAAAGTTTTGTGCTCAGTCATGATTTGATATTGAAATGAAAGTCCAAGAACAGGAAAGTTTAGTTTAAAGTTGATTTTCCTTCAGCTATTAAATTCGTTTGAATGTTACCTGTTTGTATTAAAAGGCAGATTTGTTCATCTACTGGTCGGGTCACCATAATTCGGATCATTTAAAATCTTTAAATTAAGGCCTCTACTTAAATAATCTCTATTATTTCTAGTAACTGTAAAATGAATCAATCAAACAAACATGAAACATGGAAAGAAGAGGAGAAAGGGGAAGGAGAGGAAAAAGGACAAGAAGAAAAAACAGAACCAGAGCTCTTGGAGAGTGTGGAAGTGAGAATGTTGAAAGAATTGGAATATAAAATTCAAGAACTCCCTAACCTACCAGAAATCATCTCATCTATCATCGACCAACCTAAAGGCGAAGCAGCACAGGAAGTTCAAAATCTGGAAGCAAAGTCACTAAATTGGGATGAAGAAACTATTAAGCTGATGCTAATATCAGCAGTGAAGTACCGAAAAGGTAATATCGTAGATTTTTTGATAAACTGCAGAGTGAAAACGAACGCGATAGACGATCACGGAAAATCGGCGGCTGATTATGCCTGGCAGAACAAAGATTATAAAATGCTGCTGTTATTACTTAACGCTGACTATTTTTTTCCTTGCGGATTTAATTTGGGTGAACTGAGTGAAGATTGCGAATCGAAAGAAATAAAAGATTTTGTGGAGAAACGAGGTAAGTTGCATGAATCTATCAAAAATGATAAAATTGAGGATGTGCAAAATTTGACTCTGGATCAAAACTCGATTTTATATTTGAATGTGGCCAATGAATCGGCGGCGCACACTGCTTTAATGCATGAAAAATTCGCTGTTTACGCTTACTTAAAATCAATTGGAGTTGAATTCGGAAAAAAAGGGGAGGAAAAAGTACTAGATAGGTTTCCAGTCAAAAAAAGGGTTGCACTGCAAGAAGCTATGGTTAAGTATTTTCCGGCTCCGCCGGATGCCCATATCTACTATTTAATTTCAAAATCTAGATCACAAAAACCGGTGGAAAATTTAACTGGCAAACTTAAATCTTATTATGAGCATTTGAATAAAATTCCGGAGGTTTCATTCATTTTGAAAGTGTTACAATACGCGGATTACTTGGATATCATATTCGATTTTGACGAAGAAGAAGTTTCAAAAGTGGATCCCGTGGTAAGCTCCAAAGATTGCTGTCGAGGAGAAACCGTTTACAAAATAGGAAGAATTTACATTGCTGCGTGTTCGAAAAAAAGAAAAAGGAACGAAATATTGGGTACAATTACTCATGAATTTACACATATGGCCATGGAAATTTTGTACGAAAACGACTGTAATGCATATGGAAAATCGGACGAAACAACTAAACGCTTTTTTCAAGAATTCAAAGATCGGATTCTTAAGGAAAAACGATTTTTAGAAAAATCCGGAGACCCCTTTAAAATTTTGCTGGATGCAATCGATAAGTACCCACCCTTTGACCATGATTCAGAGTTTATTGCACGAGTCCCACATATTCTGGTGCAATTCGAAAGAGATAAGGAGGGAAAGGATTGGTTGAAAGAACAAATTCTCGAATTAAAGAATTTTTACGAACAGACAATAGTACCGAAATGTGAACAATTTATTCGTGAAGCAGCGATTTTAAAATCGAAAAGTATAATCAAATCGATGAACGAAAGCGTAGGGGAAACCACGAAACTAAGAAAGTGCAACGTGTTTTTCAATAACTCCTCGAAATGTCAAAGTGAATATCAAAGAGTTTCTGTAATTAAAGTGAAGAGCATTCTGTTGGGGACGTTAAAAGTGCTTCAAAGACTTTTCGGAAAAAATTACGCAAATTTTTACAGTCGATTTTTAGTTCTTAAGTTCGAAAATTTTGTAAATAGGTTGTTCGAAATAAGTCAGGCTTTTTTCATGGAGGGGTGCAACTGCCTTATTATTGAAACTTTTCACAAGCCAACGGAAGATGAGCTGGAAAAAGTTTGCAACCAAATATCTGATGTGCTCGACTATAAACCGCACAAAAAATGTATATTTGTCGCTCATCAAAAAGTTACAGAATCTTTAGGGTCAATGCTACAACAATTTGGATTGATAAAGTCTTGCGATGAAATCTTTGAGGACGATATAAGACTTGATCATTTGGAAACAAATTCTCAGGAACAAATTTTACGAACCAAAGTATTTTTCCAGGGGAAGCCCACTCGTTTAAAGAGTTTGATCCAAGTTCCAGAATTATATCATCTAATTCGTGCAGAAACCATTGAGGATATTCTCGAAGGAAGAAAAGTTAACATCGGCAACAAAATCTTAGGACTAAGCTGTTTGGATGGGCCCTACGCTGACATCTTTCAAGATATGGATTTTGAGTCATTTAAGCAACATGTTACGAATAACTCAAATGAAATTTTTATCGTGTGTTCGAAAAAATACGATAAAGTAAAGGAATATTTTAATGAAATATTTAAAAAAGAATGGATTAATTCGGAATTCTTAACAAACGTAGCATATGATTTTGAAAAGACGATCTGCCTGGGAAAAGTTGTACTGGTAAACGACCGTTTTGAAAGCAAAGATTTCAGAAATTTTTGCAAAATGAATTCGAAAGTTAAAAGTTATTTTATCGACGTGAAAAATTTGAACAGCGACTCGTTTATTTTGCAAGAATTTTATAACCCACGTTTCTACGAGGAACGGAAAATTAAAAAGATATCAGTAAAAGTGGATGAAGCACGCAACTTTTTTGCTGAATGCACGGACGACACATTTATAATAATTGATGTACTTGATTCCAAAAAGTATATTTTCGAGGAATACAGTAACGTTAAATACTTCGAGGCAACAGAAGCTGAAGCCAAATTTAAAATGCTAAGTAAACGAGGTAACAACGTCCATTGGTTTAAACTGGAAAGTGACCGGCTGGTTTGGATTGATTCATATGGGTGTATTCGTAATTTACGAAACACTTTTCAAAAAAATAGGGAAATCGAATCGCATGTGTTTAAAAACGATGAACTTTCGCACGGCGATTGGAGTGAAAATGACACTGAGACCAATACCGACGAAACTCTGTTAAATGAAAAAGATTTCACTTCAGAGATCTGCCAGAAACAAGTTGTGCTTATAGCTGATAACGCAGGTAATGGTAAAAGCACTACTTTAACAAAATTATACGAATCAAAAACGATTGCAGATAAGCACTGGATAATTCGAATCAATTTGAAAGATCACCTACAAGCTGTTAAAGAAAGAACGAGTTCACATCCCTTAACTCATAAAAAAATTCTCCTATTTTTACAAAAAATTGATCCGAATTTGAAAAATGAATTGAACGAAAGCCTACTAAATATAATGTTAACCACCGAAAATAAAATTTCGAGATGTCTTTTAATTGCTTTTGATGGGTTCGATGAGATCTTGGACGAAAACGACAGGGAATATATTGCTGAAATATTAAAATTTTTGAAAAATAAAACTCATTCAAAAATTTGGATCACCTCACGGCCGCAATATAAAAACTATTTAGAAGAAAAACTAGAAACTTTTGCCATTGAATTTCAGCCGTTTGATGTTCCGACTCAAAAATCATTCATAGTAAATTACCTAAAAGATCGTCTTAATTTAATTGTGAACGGTGAATTACTCAAGGAAATTTTTGACGACGAAGAAAATTCGAAAATTTCCAATTTTCAAAACGAATTACTCACACAAACGACCGAAATATTCAAAGAAAATTTCAGGAAATTCATGGGCATTCCGTTGCAGTTAAATTTGGTTTTGTCCGGTTCTTTGGAATATTTCAAGACCTGGACGGAAAAAAACGAAAAATTAGACTTTAGCTATTTGGGTAAAGATTTGCTAGACGTATATAAAAATTTCATTGAAAAAAAATACTTGCACTATTTTAAAAAGTGCAACATAACCGAAAGTAAGCGTCAGGAAAGAGAGAAAACAGATTCTGAAAATTATAATGAGAATCTAGCAGAATCATTAATATGCAAACGTGAAGCACTAAAGCCAAAAAATGACGATAAAGAGATATTTTTGTTAATAGGACTAATTCAATCTCAGAATGATGAAAATTTTGAATTTATTCATTTTACATTTCGGGAATATTATTTCGCCAAAGTTTTTGCAGAATATATTTTTAATAAAACGCTTACTTTTGAAAAAATGGTGTTTTTATTTGAAGAGATATTAGCGAAAAGAGAATTTGAAATGATTCATCAGTTTTTATACATGTTGCTAAAAGAGAAAAATGAAGCTATGGTAGAAGAGAAAAATGGTATCGTGGATTTTTTGATAAAATGCGGAGTTGATGTGAATGAGATTGACGAAAATGGATATTCGGCGGCTGATTATGCTTGGAAAAACAGAAGGTACAAAATGTTGCTGTTGCTACTCAAAGCTGATTCATTCTTTCCTGCCGGCTTTGTTTTAAGTGAAGTTAGAGAAGATGACGATGACGCGAAACAAGTGAAAAATTTTGTTCAGAACCGATTTGAATTGCATGATGCTATAAAAAATGATAAAATTGAGGATGTAAAAAAATTTATTTCGGATGAAAATTCGACTTTTTATTTAAATGGAAACAATGAATCAGCCCCGTTTACTGCAATAAAGTATGAAAGATTCACCATCTATGCTTACTTAAAATCAGTAGGAGTTGACTTCGCCAAGAAATGCGAGAAAAAGGCAATGGATACTTTTGGATTTAAAAAAAATGTTGCATTACAAGAAGCTATGATTCAATATTTCTCACCTGTAGCAGATTCCCACATTCATTATTTAATATCAAAATCCAGATCTCATAAACCTGTAGAGGATTTGAACAGGAAACTTATGAGCTACTATAGTGCCCTCAATGAAATTCCGGAAATTTCCATTATTATGAAAGTAATTCAAAATGTCGATTATTTGGACATAATTTTCGATTTTGACGAAGAAAATATTTCGGAGATTTATCCCTTGGAACGCTCCCGGAATAGCTGCCTAAGCTTGACTGAGTATAAAATCGGAAGGATTTATATTTCTAAGGGTGAGAGAAAGACAGAAAGAATGTTGGGTAGTATAGCTCAAGGATTAACTCGCATGGCAATGCAAACTTTGTACGAAAATGACTGTAATCCATACGAAAAAATGGATCAAGACACTGTAGCCTTCTTTCAGGATTTCAAAAGGCAAATAGCTTTACCTAGCAAAAAATCCGGAGAATGCTTCAGGATTTTGTTCGATACAATACGTCGCTATAGACCTAATGACCAAGACGCAGAGTTAACTGCACGTATTACACATATTCTTGCTCTACATAAAGACGGCAGAGATTGGCTCAAAAAACAGGCACCCCAGTTATTTAACTTTTACAAGCAAAAAATTGTACCAAAATGTCAGGATTTCATTCGTGAAGGAGTGATTTTTAAACAGAAGAGTATAATTAAATCGATAAATGAAGGCTCAGGAGAAATATTGAAACTGAAAAAATATCATATATATTTTAATAATGCGCACAATATTTTTCAAAATGATGATAAGCAAATTTTCGTGATAAAAGTAGAGAATACTCTATTAGGAACGTTGAAAGTTCTTCAAAGGCTTTATGGAAAAAGTCACCTAAATTTTCAAGATCAATTTTTAGTCCTGGAATTCGGAAATTTTGTAAGTAAGTCAAGGGAAGTGTTGCAAGCTTTTTTTGGAAGAGGTAAATGGTTAATTATTGCAATTTCTTATAAGCCCAAAGAATCGGAGTTGGAGAGAGTTTGCGACGGACTAACGGATGTGCTAGATTTAAAGGCTGAAAAAAAAGTCATATTCATTGTGTTTCGTGATACTATAAAGTATTTACTAGAAATGTTAAAAGCCTACCCTTTACTAATGCTCTACGATGAAATGCATGATGATGATCTAAGCCTTGACAGTCTGGACACTGACTCCCAGGAACGAATTTTAGAAAAAAAAGTATTTTTTCAGGGAAAGCTAACTCTTTTAAAAAAGTTGATTCAAGTTCCGGAATTATATAACGTAATCAATCCATACACAATACAATGTATTTTCGAAGAAAAGAAAGTTAGCATCGGTAATGAAATTTCGGGACTGAGTAGTTTGGAAAAATCGTACGCTAAAATCGCTCAAGAAATCAACTTTGAGTCATTTGTTCGCCATGTTACATATTTAAATGGCAAGTTTATTGTGCGTTCAAAGTTGAAAAGACATGACGAACTAGTGAAATATTTTAATCTTACGTTTAAAAAAAAACATATTAATACAGAATTTTTAACGAACATAACATATCATTTTGAAAGGGCAATTCGTCGGGAAAAAGTTTTTTTGGTCAATCACCATTTCAAAAGCGAAGATTTTAAAACTTTTTGTAAGATAAATTCTACCAAAAAATGCTATTTAATCGACGTGAAGGACTTCCAAACGCATTCGTTCTTTTTGCAAGAATTTTTCGATCCAGATTTTTACATACGACGGAATGTTAAAACGATATCGATAAAAATCGATAAAGCGAAATATATTATTCATCAATGCAAGTCTGAAACTTTTGTGGTGGGGACTTTATTCGATTCCAAAACATTTGACTGGGATGAATATAGCAATGTGATGTGTTCCGACGATACAGAAGCTGAAAACAACTTCAAATTACTCAGTGAACCAGGCAACCAAGTCCACTGGTTTAAACTCGTATACGATTATCTTATTTGGATAGACTCTTACGGATCTACAAGCAATTTACGAAGCGTTCTTGAAAAATACAAAGCTAATCAGAATTCTTTCGAATGTAATGACGACCAGGAGGATAATTTGGTTGAGACGGAATATTCGTCACACAATTGTAGTGAATTGCAAGTTGAATTCAATAAGAATGTCTTTCCTACAAAGTTTATTCAAAAGCGAATCATGCTTATCGCTGATAGCGCAGGTACTGGCAAAAGTACTTTCTTAGCGCAATTTTATGAAAAAGAACAGATTGCGAATGAGCACTGGATAATTCCAATCATTTTAAAGGATCACTTAAAAGCAATAAGAGCAGTAATTAACTCGAAAGCTCTAAATGCGGATAACATTATTCGATTTTTACAAGAAACTGATCCGAATCTGAAAAATGAATTGAACCAAAATCTGTTGAAAATCACACTAACCGCTGAAAATAAATTTCCAAAATGTCTCTTACTCAATTTCGACGGTTTCGATGAACTCTTAGATGAAACTGACAGGGAAAATATTTTAAATGTATTAAAATACTTAAAAGACGAGACTCGTTGCAAAATTTGGATCACAACTCGTCCGCATTATAAAAAAGAACTCGAAAATGCATTGGAGACTTTTGCTCTTGAATTCCACCCGTTTGATGCTGAAAAGCAAGGGCTATTTATAATAAAATATTTAAAGAACCGTTTCCATTTAACTTTAAATGATGAATCGTTTTCTAAAATTTTTGATGGAGAAATCTCTAAAATATCGGTTTTTAAAGACGGATTTTTACTGAAGGCAAAAGAAATCTTCAAAAAAGATCTCCGGAAATTTATAGGCATTCCTTTGCAGTTGAATATGCTTTTGTCCAATTCTGCAGAATACGTTAAAAACTGGGCAGAAAAAGAAGAAGTATCGTTAGATTTTAAATTTTTAGATAGAAACTTGCTGGAAGTATATAAAAACTTAATTGCAAAAATATATTGTACTTTTTTCAAAAAGATGAATATAATCGAAAAGGCGCATCAAAAAATAATGAAAGATGGTTCCGAAAATTACAATAAAGAGTTGGCAGAATCGTTAATATATAAACGTGAGGTACTGAAGCCGAAAGGAGGTTATAAAGAAACGTTTCTTTTGATTGGTTTAGTTCGATCTGAAAATGATGAAAATTTTGAATTTATTCACTCGTCGTTTGGAGAATATTATTTCGCTCAAATTTTTGCGGAACATATTTTACGTGGATCATTCGTTTTTGAAAAGATGGCGCTTTTATTTCAAGAGATATTTATAAAACCAAAATTCCAAATGACTCGAAATTTTTTTAACGAGCTATTGAATGAAATGCCACCCGAAGAAAAATTAGAAGAATACGAAAGTTTGCTTTCCGAAGATATCTTAAAACCGTACACAACATGGGATTCAAGTTTAGTTCTTCTCGCTCAAGAGGGCCTTGAAAATATTTTAAAATTTATTTGCTCTATTTATTTTATCAAAACATCCAAGCCCAGGTCAAGGTTTTCCGTTGAAATTACAAATATTTTAAATAAAACACTTTTCCATGCTGCTACGATTGGCGGGAAACGGGAGTACTGGACGGTTCTGTTGCATCTATCACGACGTTTCTCAATCAAAAAGTGGGAAAATTGTTACTATAAATATTTACTAGGCGAATGTATTTATCTCGCAGTTCTTCAAAGCGATTGGATATTAACTGAGGCATTTTTAAAAAATACTGAAGTATTCCTTGAGAAAAATGAAATCCCCGCCTTTTTAGAAGCGTTAAATGAGAAATATAAAATTTTCGATGTTCTTAATAATAAAAGGAACGACTCGCTGGAATTGCTACGTTTCCTTTTAAATATGGGAAACAAATACTTCAGTAAAGAAAAACAGAAAGTAATTTTTGGAATACAAAATACAAAAAAACAACTTTCAGTTCTTCACTTTGCTGCAGACAAAAAGGATTGGCAATTCATAGACTTATTGCTGAATAAATGCAAAGAAATTATGGAACTCGAAGAATATCATCACTTAATAACGTCGACGGATTATTCCGGAAATACGATCCTACATAAAACAGCCGAGAATGGTAATTTAAAACTTGCAAAGTTAATTTTAAAAGAAATCGAAAACGATTTGAATCAAGACGACGAAGATTTTATTACGTTGAAAAACGATGGGGGCTCGACAGCTCTTGACTTGGCAGTTCAGGAAAATAATATAGAAATGGTTAAATTTTTGTGCGAGGAAGGGAAGAAAATTTTGAGGGAGAAAAAATTTTTGGCTTATACAACAAAAACGGATAAGATTAATGGATCTTTTTGCCGATTACCTTTTAACGGAAAAAATGCCAGGTCGCTGGTTATTTTATATGAGACAGTAGAGAAGAAGTTGTCACCAGAAGATCAGTTTAAATGGTTGATGACCAGTGACAATTCTGGTGAAACGCTTTTTCATCAAGCTTGTTTTTTTAATGATTCAGAAATGATGAAATTCATATTAGAGAAATTAGACTCTGAAAAAAGAAAAGAACTTCTGATGACGAAAAGTGATAAAGGCCAGAATTGTCTTCAATTATCCATACAAAAAGGAGAAGTCAACTTTTTGGAATTATTATTAGCAGAAATCGGAAAGTATTTGCCTCAAGAAAGCCAGTCCGATCTGTTAATAATGACAATAAGTCATTGGGAACAACAGAATCTACAACAAACAGTTACGAAAAACTTCGAAGTTTTCAAATTTTTATTGGACAAATTAGAAAAAATATTAAAACCTGAAAAACTATTGCCATGGTTGATGGGAAATATGAAGAACTTTGTCCAGGTGTTCCAGGTCGAAATCGTTGAATTAATACTTACAAAAATTGAAAAACTATCACCTCTTGATTATTTATACGATCAGTTAATTGGCAATGCTATTCTTCAAACCCTAGTCTTGAATGACGATCTTAGAGTAGCTAAATTAATTTTCGAAAAAATCGAAAGGAATGAAAGAGACCTACGAGAGTATTTTACAAGTACAAGACAAGACGGCAAGACTTGTTTTCATTTGGCAGCTGAAAAAGCTCAAAAAGACATTTTGGCATATTTTTACGAAAAGGCGAAAAAAACATTGCCATTAGAACAATTTCGCGAATTGCTATTAAAGCAAGATGAAGATGAAAATACTGTACTGCATACAGCAGCCAAAAACAGTCAAGAAGATGTAGGAGCTTTGAAATTGCTATTGGAAAAAATTGACGAAATATTATCGACCGAGCAAATCGCTAAATTTATAATGAATACGAATAAAAAAAGTCAAAGCGCACTTCATGTCGCTTCGGACCGTAATTTGGGCTTAATGTTAATACTAGAGAAAGCACAAAGTATTTTGCCTTATGAACAACAGCGTGATCTTTTACTACTGAGGGATTGTAATCAAAGCAATTTTTTTGAACGATTTTTTATGATCAACGATTATCGATTCTTGAAACTTTTATTACAAATGAGTGAAAAAATTTTGAGGCCAGAAGACCAAAACTTTTTAATTACGAACCAATGGAATAGGATCCTATCAAACTCAGATTTACTAGATAAAAATGGTGATGCTATAAAAATATTATTGCAAAACATGGAAAAAATATTTCCTCTGGAAACGCAACAAGATATTTTGATGTCGAGAAACAAAATGAATCAAACCCTCCTTGAAGTTATCCTTTCTTCTGAATCTATCAAACGCGAAACTATGAACTATTTAATGGAAAAGTTTCAAAGAACCCTGACATCTGAGCAGATTTGTGCATTATTTACGACAGTGGATAATCTTGGCAACTCTCTACTTCACACTGCCATACTTTCTAAAAATTTCGATAAAATCAAATCGTTTTTTGAAAAAGGGGAGGACATGCTGAAAAGCAAATTTTCTAAACCGTTCACGTTAAAACATAATGCACTGGGAAGCATATTACACGCAGCAGTTTCAATCCAAGACCACGGAGTTGTGAAATATATCATAAACAAAGGGAACAGAATACTTAAACCTGAAGCACAAAAATCATTTTTCATGATGACGGATGGATATAACAGAACGATCCTTCATTTGGCTGCCGAAAATACATTACTAAAACCTGCCGAGGAAAATCTAGAATTGGAATCTAAAAGGCAATATTATTTAAAAAACTGGAAAAAGAGTTCGGATCTCACGTACTTAATCCTACAGGAAACAGGAAAACTTTATACGCAAGAAGAACAACGTCAATTCCTTATGTTAAAGGATTACGAAGGCAGGACTGCTTTTGATATAGCGGCTAACGAAGGAGAAGTGGAAGCTGTGAAGCTAATATTACAAGAAGCGGAAAAATATTTCGTAGGCGAGGAACTAAGAAAATTTGTTTGTGACAGAGATGGTATGAGTGCTTGGAGAGAGAATTATATGATGACAAATTTAATAACTGCATTTATAGAAGAAAAAACTAAAGCCGAAAATGAATAATGTCATCATCCCGTATTTTTATGCCATTTATTTGTCTGTATGTTTGTTTTGTTCGAATACGTGGGTATTCGAACAAAACAAACATACAGACACTTTTAACAATATTCCTAATAGTCTGTTTAAAAGAATAGCTTCCTTCAAGGTCAAAAAACTACGATTTTATTTAATTACATCTCCACATTAAAATGACCGATATCTATTTCGGACCCAATAGTCCATCATCAGGATCTAAAATAAGACCAGAAAAACAAATTAATTAAAATTAAATTAATCGAAAAATTGAAAAATTGCACATAACCTAACCCGGTCAGATGTTGCTCATACCTTTAAAGCATTCAAACAATCAAACATTAAAATAAATATTAATTATCACAGGCGAATAAATAAATTAATTAAGGCTAGTAAATGAATCTCAATTCGTACAGTAATAATCTAAATAAATTAAAATTCATAGTCTAAAAATATAAAATTATTAAATATTAAACCTTGCCGACATCTTGGAATTCGCCGTGAGACTAGAATGCAAAATTATCGTATTCCGTCCTCTTGCTTATTTAATTTAGCTTCAAACTTCGCGCTTGTTTGATTGTTCAGCCATTTTCCTAATCTTACGTCAATTTTGCATTCTAGTCTCACGGCGAATTCCAAGATGTCGGCAAGGTTTAATATTTAATAATTTTATATTTTTAGACTATGAATTTTAATTTATTTAGATTATTACTGTACGAATTGAGATTCATTTACTAGCCTTAATTAATTTATTTATTCGCCTGTGATAATTAATATTTATTTTAATGTTTGATTGTTTGAATGCTTTAAAGGTATGAGCAACATCTGACCGGGTTAGGTTATGTGCAATTTTTCAATTTTTCGATTAATTTAATTTTAATTAATTTGTTTTTCTGGTCTTCTTTTAGATCCTGATGATGGACTATTGGGTCCGAAATAGCTATCGGTCATTTTAATGTGGAGATGTAATTAAATAAAATCGTAGTTTTTTGACCTTGAAGGAAGCTATTCTTTTAAACATATCATTTGATATAGGTCAATGGATCCTTTATAAAATAATAATTCCTAATAGTCCTCTTCAATTAATTTTTCCCTTTTAAAGCTTTATTTATATTTATGGTTATAAAATCTTATTTTTTTGCCTAGTTTAACTTTCACAAATGTAGCCCTTATTTTATAATTTCAACTCAAAAGAGGAATATGAAATTTCTATTTTTTTTTGGACTTTTTAAGGTTTAGCTGTAAATTGGTTTTAAATGGATATTTATTTCCTTTTCGAAAAACATTACTACGAATTATGTCAGTGTGGAATATACCATATATCATATACCATGGCCAAGGACGGATCCATTACTTTTGGGAGCAGCTGAAGTCTAAAATGCGCCTTAAAAAAATTTCATTTTTTCCAGAGTAAAACTATTTTGATTAGAGTGAGAAGCCTCTTTCGCCCCCCCCCCCTCTGGATCCGTCCTTGATCATAACAGTATACTGTTTGTAGGGAAATTTTATACGTTTTATATTAATAATAATACCAGTCAAAAAACTGTAAACCAAATGTCAAAAGGATTAACACTTTTAGAATTTAAAAATTAATTTTAAGAATTGTTAAATCTTGATTTCCACATTAAAATTAATATATAACTGTTAGCGTTTAATTAATTTACTACTTTTAATATTAATTATTCCTTTCCATAAGCCCAACTTTTTCAAAAAAAAAAAAAAAATTAAGGAGGCAAACACAATGAGAAGTAAAGAAAAAAATGCAACACTGTCTAACATTTTTGAGTCACCTACCTAAATACATTTTTTTTTTTTGAAGTATCATAAAGGAGAGTAAGGGAAACGAAAACTCATTAATATAAACGACCATAAAACGTAATTAGAAAACTAGAAAAAAAAAATTGCCAGCTTCTCAAAGATGATTAAAATTCGCGGCTTATTTCCAACTTTCATATTCATAATTGTCAAACCTTTTCTATATACCGGCATTCCAGCATGATGAAGTATTGATCAAATCAAACTTACCTGGAAAGAAAAAAAATAAAAAAAAATATTAGAATGGCATAATCAAAAATCTGCATTAAAAGGAAGTATAGAGGATACAAAGGCTGGAGTGGAGGAAGGGGTTTAATTCCAAAACCACTTTTGTGGGCGACCATAATGATTCGCATCAAATTAACTTTCTTACGAGAAAAAAAATATAAAAATTTTTTAAAAATCACAGACGCTATTTTATGAAACGCCGAATATATTTATGTAGATATAATGATTTTCGATCCATTTTTGCTAACGAAAAAAATGTTAAATTTTAATTTTCCAACAAACCTAAAATACTGCTTTTGAGGCAGGGGGGTGTAATTCTCTCGGTTGGGGTTATCGGTATATGGATCACAAAGAGGGAACCGGGTTAAATGTAAAATGTTAAATGTTCAGTTTTCCGATAATTTTTTTTAAAAAAGTTAACTAATTTAAAGGTAATGTAAAACTTCCGCGGGTGCAAAACAATATAGTCTCTAAAAGGCGGGGAAATAGCTCTTGACGTCACCTTTGTACCATATATTGAAAAAGTAAATAAAAAAATTCTGATAAGATTAAGAAGAAGCCAAAGTAAAACACCTTGCTTTTTCTTTCCTTTCAATAAAAAATCAGTTTTATGAAATTTAAAATGGAAATGTATAGCTAAATCTCCTCACAAAAAAAAGGAGGAAATATTTAAGTTCATGATTTTCTTGTGTCCAACATTATCCTCTTTTTTCATATACCATACGCGTCTAAATATAAAGTTTTTAAGGGAGAAGAATTAAAAAAAAAAGAATGATGGACATCTTTTTAGTGCCAAATATTCATACATACGTTATCAGAAGCCTCAATTTATTTTAGTTGAAATCTCAAAGCTATTACCTATCTCAAGAATAAATATCTTTTGAAAAACAGATAAGATTACATGTTGTTGTTGGTCATTCTGTCCAAAGACAGGTTTTGCCACCGGCCATAAGGTGGGGTTCAAGGAACTGCAATGATACTTTTGAGGAAGAATTTCCCCAAGAAGGTGGTTTTCCTTTTGCTTTCCTTCTCTGACATACCGTTGGATATTTGTACTCCAAATGGAGTACTAGCCATAATTTTTATCTTGCACTTGTAACGAGATTTTCCTTATAATAAGGTAATCCGCCGTACAAAGTGCGTAAGATTACATGTATAGTCAAAAATGTCATTTTTTCCTTGTACGAATTTAACGGATTCAAGTCTATCAGTCTTTCTGATACGGCAATACATTCTTGCGAAAGTTTTGTATAAAGAAATTTTCAAATTCTCTCAGTTAAGTTATTTGCTGTACAAGGATACTATCTGAGGTAGGAATATAATTTAATTTTTTTAGGAAAAGAACTTTAAAGACTTTTTTGTCCAATTTACGGGGATATTTTATGTATCTTTTTTCACCCCTCCCCTCCCTTATAAGGTAAAATAAGCAAATGACAAACCTTCCTAAATATTACCTAAGATTCTCGACCCCCCTTTTTTTAAGTACCGCGTAAATAAAAATTTTATACTTAAGCTCAACCTAATATTCAATTAAGAAATGGATTTAGAGCTTTATGTTTTTAACCTCACGTATTCCTCTTTTCCAATTATGGTTTTTTACTTCGAATCCCCCTAGTTCCCAGGGGGCGTGCAACTGTTATGGACGATTTCGTCAATCGGCCATATTGAGAATCTAACGCCTTCTCTCATGGGATCACATTGCTTAAAGGCGGTGGATTGATGCCATTTCCGTTTTTTCAACGGTTCTGTTGTTTTCCACTTGCTCAGAGCCTATACGGAAACCACTCGTTTTAGTTTAAATTTTTCAATTAGTAAACGATCTCTTACCTCTAGGTAAGTCACAATAAAAAATCCTTTTTATTTCAGATTCCTATTTTATGTACAGCTTTAATTCCAATAAATTTTTCCTAGCGCCTTAAGAATCAGTTGTTTAAAACACAAAAATTTATTGCATAACTAAAATTCTTACAATCTTGACTCTCAATTGAAATCATTGTACATTTCAATATCACTGATAATATACTGTTTTGTTCTGGTGTACCCAAAGTATCAGAAGCAGTGATGGGGGATAGAAGAGAAAATGGTATAAAATGTATAAACAATATAATCAAATCACCAGAAGACACACGTTTGTATAGAGCCTTGGAGTTGAATAATAAATTAAGAATCCTGTTAATCAGTGATCCAGAGACTGATAAATCTGCTGCATCATTGGATGTTCATATTGGTGGGTGACATATTTGTTTTTAAATTAGTAAATGATAATAATATTATTTTTTTTAAAGGTTGTTTAAGTGATCCAGATGAATTACCAGGACTGGCTCACTTTTGTGAGCATATGCTTTTTCTGGGAACAGAAAAATACCCTTGTGAAAATGAATATAGGAAATTTTTGAATGAACACGGAGGAGGAAACAATGCAGCTACATTTTTAGATCACACTACTTATTATTTTGATGTTATGCCAGAGCACCTCTCAGATGCATTAGATAGGTAAGAGAATACTACAAAGTGGGAAGGCTTTTTGCCTTATATATATTTTGTTACAGAATCCTTAAATAAGTTTTCCTTAATGTTTTAATTTTTTTCCAGATCATTTAAGTTTAAAAAAAAAAATAAATAAAATTATACCTTTTTTTTTAGATTTGCACAATTTTTTTTATGTCCCTTATTCACTGAGAGCGCTACGAAACGCGAAGCAAACGCGGTTCATTCGGAACACGAGAAGAACATAGCGAACGATTCTTGGAGGCTGTTTCAATTTCAGAGATCCACTTCAAAAAACGGTCATCCTTACAAAAAATTCGGTACCGGGAATAAAACTACGCTGGTCACGACACCGAAGGAAAAAGGGATTGACGTAAGAAAGGAACTTTTAAATTTTCACAAGAAATGGTACTCGTCAAACATTATGTCCTTAGCAATATTAGGAAAAGAAAGTTTGGATGATTTAGAAAAAATGACAGTTTCACTTTTCTCAGACGTCACAAATAAAAATGTGGAGAAACCGGAATGGAACGATCATCCTTTCGGTCCAGAGCAACTCGGGATAAAAGGCTATGTCGTTCCTGTCAAAAACCTTAGAAATTTAAAGATTTCTTTTCCGTTACCGGATCTTTGTGACTATTATAAATCAAGTGTAAGTACCAAAGAAAAAACAAAGGAAAGCATGGAGTTGATTTTAATTTTTTTCTTTTAAAGCCGGATATTTACGTTAGTCGTCTAATCGGACACGAAGGTCCAGGGAGTATACTTTCCGCCCTTAAATCGAGGGGTTGGTGTAACAATTTGGCTGTGGAATCTCGACCTGCAGCCAAAGGCTTCGCCTTTTTCAATATTACTGTTATTGATTTAACGGAGGAGGGAATGGAAAAAGTAGATGAAATTATTACGCTGATTTTTCAGTATATAAAATTGCTGAGGAAAGAAGGACCGAAAAAATGGATATTCGAAGAATATCAGCAGCTCAAACAAATCGGTTTTAGGTTCAAAGATAAGGAAAACCCGGTAGATTACGTTTACGGTCTTGTTAAAAATTTACATCGTTACCCGTTGGAAGAGGTTCTTAGCGGACCGTATTTTTTGGATGAATGGAAACCGGAATTAATCGGTATGGTTTTAAATTGTTTGATGCCTACGAAAATCAGGTAAACCGAACAAAAAAAGCTTAGATATAAATTTTTGTAACTGAATTTGTTTTAATTTATTTTAGAGTGACTGTTATAGGGCAAAAATTCGAGTCGATCGCAGACGAAACGGAAACCTGGTACGGCACCAAGTATAAACTCGAAAAAATTCCGGAGTCCACCATTCAAAAATGGGAATCATGTGGATTTTGTGATGAATTAAGATTGCCTGACAAAAACGAATTCATCGCCTCTAATTTTGAAATATTGTTCAAGGACGAGAAAAAGGTAGGATTATGAAAGCTAAGGTGGTTCACATTTTTTTTAACTTTATGACAATCGAAAATTATTTTAGAAGAGGGTTCGTATTTTTAGGGCTCTGTGGGTCCTGCAGATCAAACTAAACAATCCAATTTTGGTGTTAAGTCTTTCCTTTAACAACAAAACCTTATCCCGTAGCTTTTTTGAGAAGTTTTATCGAAAAAAATTGAGCACACCTTTTTGCTGTCCGATATAATTTGAGCCACATAGAACATTCAAAACATTTTTGAAATTATTTCTTTCTTGCTCATATTAAATATATTTTTTTTTTTTTTAGAGCGGGCCACCTCACCCTTCCGTGATACAAGAAAACCTCCTGTCGAGAGTCTGGTTCAAACAGGACGACGAATTCTTGTTACCCAAAGCAAATTTGAAATTTGAATTTGTCAGTCCATTAGCTTGCCTAGATCCTTTAAACTCTAATTTAACTTACATGTACACTGCCCTCCTAAAAGACTCCCTAAACGAATATGCTTATAACGCGGAATTAGCGGGGCTCAGGTACAAAATCGACTTGACGGATTACGGTTTGCTTTTGGCTGTGGGCGGGTATAACGACAAACAATACGTTTTACTTGATAAACTTTTAGAGAGGATGACGAATTTTAAAGTCGATCCCCAAAGGTTTGCCATTTTGAAAGAAAATTACGTTCGGAATTTGAAAAATTACGAAATGGAGCAACCTTACCACCAAGCCATGTATTATTTGTATTTGCTAATATCGGAGCAAGCTTGGACGCTAAAGGATCTATTAGAAGCGACGGAACAAATGACTCTCGACCGCATGGAAGAGTTTATTCCTCAGCTTCTGTCCAAGTTGCACGTGGAATGTTTGATACACGGGAATGTGGATAAAAAGAAAGCTCTCTCTTTGATTGAAATCGTGGAAGAGAGACTTAAATCCAGGGTCACGTTGACGCCGTTGTTGCCCCAGCAGTTATTACGGTATAGGGAAATACAGTTAGTAGATGGTAAGAAAAATTTTTTTTTATTTTTTTTATTTTTGCTTAAGTTTTGATAAGAGACTACTTTTGTGGATTTTTTTTTTGAAAGATAGGGACAAGGGATTAGGAAAAATCCATATTTTTTGTTGATTAATTCCTCGACATTTCCTCGACTATTTTTTCCCTCCCTGAAATACGTCTTTAAAAGTTAATTTCCCATACCTTGCTTAGACTCTTAACGTGAACTAAGTTTTATTAATAGTTTGGGTTTAAATTTCCAGGTTCCCATTTCATGTATGAAATGAGAAATAAGTTTCACAAAAGCTCCTGCACCGAAGCTTATTATCAGTGTTGCAGCCAGTCAACAGAAAATAACATGCTGGTGGAACTTTTGGTTCAAGTTTTAAAGGAACCCTGCTTCAATATCCTTCGAACAAAAGAACAGTTGGGATATGTGGTGTTCACCAGTCTCAGACGTTCTAACTGCGAGCAAGGTCTCCGGGTAATCGTGCAATCCGACAAGCATCCGAGTTACGTGAATCAGAGAATTGAAGCCTTTTTGATCGAAATAAGAGATCTCATCCAAAGCATGGAATCAGAAGAATTCGAGCGGCAAAAAGAAGCCCTTGCAGCTATTAGATTAGAAAAACCTAAAAAATTAAGCGTGATGACCGCTAGATTTTGGAGCGAAATTTCCTCTCAGCAATATAATTTCAACAGGGCTGATATCGAAGTCGCCTACCTCCGGAAAATCTCGAAAGAAGAACTCCTGCAGTTTTTCGACGAATACATTAAGTACGACGCACCGAGGAGGCACAAATTGTCGGTTCACGTGCTCTCGCATCTGGAGGGTGGTGCCGGAACGTTGCCGGAACCCGACGAAGAATTTTTGTCGTCATCCGTGGACGGTTTATCCAGACCTCCGCCTTACAAACCGGTAAGGGATTTATTTTAAAATTTAAATCGTTTCATATTCTTATGTACCCTTGTTTTGAATTGCAGCCGAGCAAAATAGAGGACATTACCAAGTTTAAGAGCAGTCACGGACTGTATCCTTTGGTGCAACCGTATATCAACATCGTCTCTAAATCTAAAATATCCCTTTTTTCGGATTAATATGAATATTTTGTCTTCATCATTTTCAATTTAATATTTGATATTTAAAAAATATATTTAAAATACAGTACTGTATTTAGAAGATTACTATTGTTAATTAAAAAAGAAATTAGATGTCTGTTTCAAAACCCCGAAACATTTTTCAGAGTTATGTTTTTAAAGGTTCTAAATTTTGAGGCATTAAAAAATAGTATTTCCAAAAAAATATTGCCAATATTTAAAATAAGGAACACCCTAACCCATATATTTCTAGCCCCTCTCTCGCCTTGGGGGGAGGAAAGTAAAAGTTTCCAAAATTATGCTGATATAATACTTAAGTGGCCTTTAAGAATCAATTTAAAATTTTAAAAACTTTCCGAAAAATCAAAAGTAATTTTCAAGTGGCGGTAGGCCTAGTTTTGCTTTTCTTGATCCTTGGGACTAATTCCGCTCATCTCCCCCATTTTTAAAAAAAATTTTTGCATTTTTTCTACAAGATTCTCAAGATTCATGGCTATTTTTTCAGAGGGAAAATTTTTCTTGGGCATTCTTTCAATTTTTAAGGAAACTCTCTTTGTATTATATTTTGAAATTTTTTTGCAAAAATTTAAAAAAAATTCGTTCGGTAAAATTTTTTGATAAATTTTAGAGATGTCTTTTAGCCCCAGAGCTTGAATATCAGAACCAAAAAGTGATTGCTTCTCATGGAAAATTAGTAAAAAGTGGCCTTTTTGATATTTACAAATTTATAGAAACCAATTTATTAAGCCTGATTAATTCGTTACCAGGTCTCATATTTTGGTACAAATTAATTCATTTATCATATAGGCTATGTTTAAACTAAAATTATGTGCTATTATTACATTTATAGCAAGTATTACTTATTTGGATTGATCAAAGTCGGCTTGTTGTTTTATATGAAACAAGACGGAGGCCGTCATACGCGAAAATCCAACTGGGTAGCAGTCACGTGACCGGTAGGTGTTCAACAACCAAAAGCTCATTCCATTGCGGAGTAGGTACGGATGACAATCAAACCCAAATTAACGAGAAGTATTGATCCGAACAGAAAAGAAACTAGCCAAATTGAACTAACCAATCCAAACGCGAAAAAATCGTTGACATTTCTGGACTTCGGAGCCAAATCAAACTAGAACTCGGACTCCGTTAAACAATTTTCTAAAATTCGAATCGAAAAGTTAACTTTTACTTTGGCCGGCAAAGCTCAGCTTCCGATTCTTTAGTAAAAACCTAAAGGTTTCTGAACCTACAGCCTAGAGAAAAAGTTCTTCCTCTCAAAAAAAAAAAAAATTAAGAAAAACAATTTTTTTTAAACTGAATTTGAAATAGGTCTTATTAGCGCAAATAATCGAAATCCAAACCTGAAAATGTTGCTCAACCTTTGGATGATCCATAGGATAACCCATTCAGGATGTGCGGAGGCTATTGTTTTTCTTCAGCCCTAGATTAAAACCGCCCCCAGGACAAGAATGGGAGCGTTCAAGTATTACGTAAGACCGAAAGGGGGGGAGGGGGTACTCGAAATTCTTACGATTTCTTATTTGGGGGAGGAGGGGAGTTTGGCAAATCTTACGTATGAATTTCCATTATAACTTATTGTTCAGAATTTGTTTTTAAATTTCAAAAAATTAGGTTGTTTTATTTTATTTTCGAATGTCTAAAGTAGAAAAATAAAAATTAAGATATAAAAATTTATTTCTTGATGAGATTTTGTGCCAGTTAACGCCATCTTCAGGAATATGAGTATGAACTATAAATCAAGATTTTAAAAAAATAATACTCCAATTTAAAATTGGCGTTACGAAAATGGGGGGGGGGGAGTCCGTGAAAATCTTCCGTAATATAATAGGGCAATAGGGGGGTTCAAAGAAATCTACTAATTTTTACGAAGGGGGTCTAAAAACCCGAAAAAAAAGTCTTACGTAATACTTGAAAGTTCCCTTAGAGTGTGTGGTGCCTAGGCAGGAAGCACTCTAGAGTGTGTGGTGCCTAGGTATGAAGCACTCTATAGAGTGTGTGGTGCCTAGGTAGGAAACACTCTAGAGTGTGTGGTGCCTGCAGGAAGCACTCTAGAGTGAGTGGTACTTAGGTATGAATCACTCTAGAGTGTGTAGTGCCTAGGCAGAAAGCACTCTAGAGTGTGTGGTGCCTAGGCAGGAAGCACTCTAGCGCGTACATTTTCGCCACTTTGACGACCGATTGTGCAAATTCTCTCATCACTTTCGCGACCTGTACACTCTGGCGACCAATACCCTGGTCGCCAGAGTGATCACGCGCTGATATTAATTCTCTAATAAAAAAGATTACCAGTTCCTCAAAGAGGAGCAGAAAGTCCATTTCATTTTTAACCTTTACACTAATAATTTTTAAATATTTTCTACCTACCGGCGTTTCAAACAAAGTGAAATACTGAGAACTTAAGAGAACTTACGAACTAACTTAAGAGAACTTACCTGAAAAAAAAAAATATATATATATATATTAAAATGACAATTATGGAATATTTAGGTTTTAAAATTCTGAAAATATATTTTTTGGCTAAGTTTATTTCGACTTTGGTTGTTTTGCATTTTCTTCCTGATATTTTGAGCACAACTGAGTGTCTTTTATCTCAAAATCTGATAAAATGACATTCGGTTTACATTTTTTTAAAGCTTAGTAATAGACTTATTAATATTAAAAATTCTTAAATTTAAATACTGAGGGCTACATCCATATTATTGTATTTAATTTTTAATTTAAATGCGACTTAAACATGTTTTTGAGATTTTAGTAGGTTCGTTAAGGAGCTTAATTTAAAGAAAAAAAATGAAATTAGGAATTCAACAACACATCCATATTTAGGATTTAGAAATTAATTTTTTTAAATTGTTAAACTTTTTATAAGCCTAATCGTATTTATAAAAATAAATTCAATAAAAAAAAAAAAAAAAAAAGCAAAAGCTTTTACTATGGTTCCAAATTTCTTCCACCCTTAATCATCTGCTGTACCTCCATCGGCTAATTAATGAGTCATACGATACAAGAAAAAAAAAAGGTTTAAAAACGTACAAATCTTTTAACTGTGTCACGGAATGTAGCTATAATCGAACTAATTCGATTCTCACTTAACGAGCATACAGCAAAGGAAGTTTACCCAGTAAGAAGGATGAGAACTGAAATAGTATTTTTCAATACAAGGAGTGCAAACGACAAAATTGCCCGTCGAGACCGAGTTTTAAGCCCGAGCCGAAGGCGAAGGCCTTAAATAGGTCGAGACGGGCAAGTCGTTTACATTTCTTGCATTGAAAGATATTTTTTATCACAAGGTACGGGGTAAAATAGTCTGTAAATAAACTGACTAGGACTGAAAAGTGGACTTTTCAGTACCGTGTGATGAAAAATAGACTTGCTGCAATCTTTAGCTGCTCAAAAAAGCGTGCTGATGGCCTGTCGCCATTTTTGGTTCACACTATTTGCTTACCTTTTAAAATCATGAGGACAGGCAACAATCCTGGCAGCTATTTCCTGTAATCACCGGGAGCTAATATCTGCCGTCGTAAATTCCATTCTCGTTCCTTTTTTTCCCACAGGTCTCACTTTTTTTGTGACCTCATCGACGTTTTTTCAATTTTTTTTTCATCCTTCTCGATCTTAATATCTGAAACAAGAAAAATAAAAAAAAATAAAAACAGAATTATCTAATCGGGTTTTAAAGAGATATCTTTACCCCCCTTCCCCCCAGAAAGCTGCGTCCTAAGGAAGTATTTCGTGCTTAATGGTTAGCTTCCTGGGAAAAATCGTCTGCTTTAAGAAACGATTAAGAGAATTATTTTTTATTAAAGCAAGATTAATACTTTGACGCATAAAAAGTTTCAAAACAACCATTTACCAACATTGGAAACCATGTGTCCTATACTATAGAGGATACAACAAAGGCTGGAATGGGCTAGAGGTTTAATTCCAAAACCACTTTTGTGGGTGGCCAAATTGATTTGCATCAAATTAACTTTCTTACAAGAAAAAAAAATATAAAAATTTTTGAAAAATCACAGACGCTATTTTTCGCCGAATATATTTATTTATTTTTTTAATTTTCCAACAAACCAAAAACTGCTTTAAGGCAGGGGGGGTGTAATTCTCTCAGTTGGGGTTATCGGTATATGGATCAAAGAGGGAACCGGGAAGATGTTCAGTAAAAGAATACACCAGAGGCACTCGAAGAGTGGACTTGAACCACCGACCTTCCGTTTTCATGACGGCTGCTCTACCACTGAGCTACCTCGGGCTCTGATGCATCTCGTACTGAACTAGGTATATTTATTTATGTAGATATAATGATTTTCGATCCATTTTTGCTGACGAAAAAAATGTTAAATGTTCAGTTTTTCGTAAAAAAATTTTTAAAAATGTTGCCTCATTTAAAGGTAATGTAAAATTTCCGCGGATGCAAAACAATATGATCGCTAAAAGGCGGCCAAATAGCTCTTGACGTCACCTTTGTACCATATATTGAAAAAGTAAATAAAAAAATTCTGATAAGATTATGAAGAAGCCAAAGTAAAACACCTTGCTTTTTCTTTCCTTTCAATAAGAAAATCAATTTTATGAAATTAAAAATATTGCTAAATTTCTTATTAAACATTATTACAAAAAAAAGGAGGAAATATTTAAGAAGTTCATCATTTTCTTGTGTCCAACATTGTCCTCTTTTTTCATACACCATACGCGTCAAAACATAAAGTTTTAAGGAAGAAGACTTTTAAAAAAAAATGAAAGATATCTTTTTAATGCCAAATATTCATACATATGTTATCAGATTTCTCAATTTATTGTAGTTGAAATCTCCTATCAATTTCCTATCTCAAAAATAATTTTTTTTTTTTTTAAACCGATAAGATTACATGTACAGTCGAAACTGTCGTTTTTTCCTTGCACAAATGTAACGGATTCAAGACTATCAGTCTTTTTGATACGGCAATCCATTCATGGAAAAGTTTTGTTTAAAGAATTTTACAAATTCTCTCAGTTAAAATAATCGTGCAACTGCGGTACTAGAATACTATCTGAGGTAGGGAATGTAATTCAATTTTTTTTTAGCAATAGAATTTAAAATAATAGATTTTTTTGCCCAATTTGCGGGGATGTATTATTCATACAAATGAAAAATTGTGTAGCAGTTATTACGCAGTGGACATGGCATGAACGAACTCTAGGCAATTATTTTTGCAACTTAAAAAATAAAATGAAGATGAAATACTCAGATAGGCTACACACAAGATCATCAGCAAATTTCTCACTCTTAACTACAGTCCATTGCAACTTCATCTTCTGTTGGTGTAGAAGCTAAACATAATAAACCTAAGTGTCAATTAAAGAAACAGATTTAGAACTTCGTGGTTTTAATTCGATGTATTCCAGCTATAGTTCTGTACATCGTCGATCATCTTATTATTACAATAAAAAAAAAATTAACTAATTAAAAGATAAAAACGAGATTTTACATTTCTTTTATTTACAATCTAAACCTAATATTCAATTAAGAAATAGATATAGAGCTTTATGGTTTTAACCTCGCGTATGCCTCTTCTCCAATTACGGTTCCTTAATCCTTACCGTACCAAGGAGTTACTTTATACACTTTAATTTTTTAAAAATACTTGAAAACGACTTAGGATTAATTGTTTCAAATGTTAAATTACACTTATTCTAAATCATTGATTATTTTCAAGTGCTATGATCAAGTCTAGTTGCCTAAACTTGTTTTATTATGAAAATAATAAGGTTTTAATAAAAAAAAAAAAAAAAAAAAAAATTAAGAAATCACGCAACCTTAAATGCTAAGATGCAGTCTGCTGCATCCACCGGTCGAACTGAAATGAAATTGCTTTTCGCACTTGCCCTATATAGTTCCTTAAACAATCATCCTAATTTCACTCAAAATTTAACAATTAGAAGCCAAAAAAAATTACCATCCATAGGGCCACTTTGTACCGATTTTTCAATGTCGGTGTCGCATGGGTGCTAAATCCACAACGAATCGACAACGTTTCCAACGTTTGGATTATTACTTTTTTACTACGTTCAATAATTTTATAAATAAATACCGATAGTCATTAATAAAACATCAAAAAAGATACCAATCGTTACATTAAGACATTTCCCGTTTACAGAAACCAATAATTTGTCATATCCTCTTCAATTGTTAAAGATATTAAGTATGAACATGATTGTACAACGTAGCCCCGAATTTGTTAAAGCGGCAGCTTTTGGAAAATCGAGTTTTTGTTCGTGTTAGAACGAGTACAGATATTATAACAGGGTATCAAATTAAAGCTGAAGAATGCCTCTTAATGTTCATATAAACAGATATGAATTTTGTTCTACATTTAACATGAGTTTTTGGAAAAAACGTCAAAAAGTGAACCCCTTGGTACGGTAGTACCGGGGTAGTACCGGTATTGGAAAAAGTCTGGTATTTTGCAATCCCTAGTTTTAACCTCACGTATTTATTTTCTCCAAACATGGTTCCTTACTTCGAATTCCACCCTATATCCTATATGATGAATAGGGTATTTTCAGGTACTTTTATTTTTGAAAAATTTTGGAGTAAAAATAAAGTACATGAATTAAAAAAAGTATTTGCGTCATAAAAAGTATTAAAAAAAATTATTTTCTGTGAACAATAATTTGTTGAAATTGGGCCTTAAAAATTTTAAATCAAAACGGTCGGAATAAGCGCGGAAGCGTTGTGACGTCATATGTTGATATCGTTCTGCCCGAAAAAAGTTTCCAAGAGTGCGGTGGCTTGGTTTATAAACACTGAAAGCATCGCATTCTATGACAAATTTTTCGGCGGAACGATATCAACATATGACGTCACAACGCTTCCGCGCTTATTCCGACCGTTTTGATTTACAATTTTTAAGGCTCAATTTCAACAAATTATTGTTCACAGAAAATAATTTTTTTTAATACTTTTTATGACGCAAATAATTTTTTTAATTTATGTACTTTATTTTTACTCCAAAATTTTTTAAAAATAAAAATACCTGAAAATACCCTATTTAAAAAAATGTTAGTACCATATTATCTTTCATTTTCAGTGTATTCAAAATGGATCAATCAGAAAAACCAAAATCAGAAGAAGAGAAAGAAGCAGAGGAAATGAATGAAGGAGATGAAGAAAGAAACGAAGAATTGACATCCCAGTGCGAAGAAGTCAAGTTCCTCAATGAGTTAGAAACCCAAATTCAGACTTTCCCAGCTATGAATGACATCATTTCATGTATCATCGATCCACTCTCTGACGTGTCTAAGGACGTTGTGGTGCAAAAATTTAACAAAAAACTACTTAATTGGCTTAAGGAAAACATTAACCGGGTGATTTCAATAGCCGTCAAGTATGAAAAACATAATGTCGTGAACTTTTTGGTAGAATGCGGAGTGAACGTAAATAAGACTGACGATAACGGACATACTGCGGCAAATTACGCGTACGTGAAGAAAAATTACAAAATTTTATTGTTGTTACTTCAGGCGGATTCATTCTTTCCTGCTGGATTTAATTTAAATGAAATAAATTATGACGAGGATGTGGCGAATGAAATAAAAAATTTTGTCTATCAAAGAAATAAATTGCACGAAACTATTAAAGATGGTGAAGTTGAGGATGTAAAAAATTTGACATTGGTTGAAAATTCGACTTTATATTTAAACATCAACAATGAGTCGGCAGCATATAATGCTTTAAAACATCAAAAATTTAATACGTACGCTTTTTTAAAATCCATAGGAGCTGAATTTGCTAACATTGGGGAAGAAAAAATAATAGATACGTTTGAACTCAAAGAAAATGTTATATTGCAAGAAGCGATGGTGGAGTACTTCCCAGCTGCTCCTGACGCTCATATTCATTACTTAATATCAAAATCCAGATCTCAAAAGCCTATAAAAGGCTTGACGTCCAAACTTCAATATTACTACAAAAAACTGAATGAATACCGTGAGATTTCCCTCATTTTAAAAGTGGTTCAATACGCGGATTATTTAGATATAATTTTTGACTTCGATGAAGAAGATGTCTCGAAAGTGCGTCCATTAACAAGCAAAAAGGATTGCCGTCGAGGGGAAACTGAGTACAAAGTAGGAAGGATTTACGTGGCTGCGGGCTTGAGGAAAAGAAAGGCAGAAGAAATATTAGGTACTATCGCACACGAGTTAACCCACATGGCATTGCAAATGTTGTTCGGCAATAATTGTAATCCTTATAGAGAATCGGACAAAGAAACTGTCGATTTTTTTCAAAATTTAAAGCGTCAGGTTTGTACACAGAGAGAAATTTTGATGGGATCCGGAGAGCCCTCTAAAATTTTAATGAATGCCATTGATAAATACGACGACGTTGATCACCATTCGGAATTAACAGTACTGGTTCCCCATATTGTAGCCCAATTTGAAGAAGGAAGAGACTGGTTGGAAAAAAACGTTTCTGAAATCTATCATTTTTATAAAGAAACAATTTTAACGAAATGTGAGGATTTTATCAAGGAAAGCGTGATTTTAAAACCCAAAAATATAATTAAATCGATAAATGAAAAAATAGGAGAAATAAGGAAATTGAAAAAATGCAATGTAAACTTTAATAACGCTAAAAATTTATTCGAAAAGACAGATAAGAAAATTTTTCTAATTAAAGTTGAGAGCACTTTGCTAGGGATGTTAAAAGTGCTTCAAAGACTTTATGGAAAGCGATACACAAACTTTCATACTCAATTTTTAGCCCTGAAATTCAGCAGTTTTGTAGAACAGTTAGATGAAGTTAGTCAAGCTTTCTTTATGAAATGTTGTGACTGGCTAATTATTGAAATTTCGGATATTCCAACGGGAGACGAACTGGGAAGAGTCTGTGAAATAATCTCGGAACTCTTACAACTCAAAGAGCACAAGAAAATGATATTTGTTGCCAATCAAAAAGTTATCAAATATTTATGGACAACGTTATTGAATGATTCCAAGTTACAAGATTTTTGCGAGGAAATACCTGATGAACATCTAGGCCTTGAAAACTTAGATAATGACTCTCAGAAACGAATTTTAAAAAAGAAAGTATTTTTCCAGGGAAAACCGATAAGTTTACAAAAATTAATTCAAACTCCTGAATTGTATAATTTAATCAATGCAAAAATAATCGAAACGATTCTCGAAGAAAGGGAAGTTACTGTAGGTAATGAAATTATGGGAATGAGCAGTTTGGAAGGCGCTTACGTTGACATCCTTCAAGAAATAGATTTTCCATCATTTGTTCGCCAAGTTAAAGACTCAAATGACATTTTTATAGTACGTTCCAAATCGAATTATGAAGCAGTAGAATACTTTAATGGTAAGTTTGGAAAAGACTCTGTCAACACAGACTTGTTAACGGATACAACAAATGACTTGAAACGTGACAAATACCAGAATAAAATTTTTTTGGTTAATGATAGCTTTGAGAGCAAAGAATTCAAAACTTTTTGCAAGATAAATTTTGAAAAAAAATGTTTTTTAATCGAGGAGAAAGATTTAGCAACAAATTGCTTCTTTTTGCAACAATTTTATAACCCGTACTTCTACTTGAATCGGAATGTTAAACTACCATCGATAAAAGTGGATGAAGCGAAAAATGTTATTAGTGAATGCATTTCCGATACTTTCATTCTCATCAACGTATTAGATAACAACTTATATAATTTCATGCAACTTAGCAACGTGAAATGCTTTATAGGCTCCGATGAAGCTGAGAAAAATTTCAAAATGTTACCTGAACGAGGCAACAATGTCCACTGGTTTAAGTTGGACAACGATAGCCTTATTTGGGTTTATTCACACGGATCTGTAAAAAATTTACGAGATGCACTCCAAAAATATGGCGATTTTAAAGTGTGCGATGAAGAGAAATTCTGTTCAGATGTAGCTCAGAAAAGAATTTTACTAATCGCCGATAACCCAGGTACTGGGAAAAGCACCACTTTAACAAAATTATACGAAGCAAAGCCCATTATTGACAACCATTGGATAATTCGAATAAATTTGAAGGATCATTTGCAAGCGTTAAGAGAAGAAGTTAACTCAATAGATTTTAATTCCGAAAAGATTATTCGATTGTTGCAAAAAATCGACTCGAATTTAAAAACTGAACTGAACGAGAACCTACTGAAAATAATGCTAACCTCCAAACTCAATTTTGCAAAGTGTTTGCTTCTCGCTTTTGATGGATTCGATGAAATCTTAGATGAAGATGACAGAGAACATGTAATTAATGTGTTAAAATTTTTAAAAAACAAAACTCACATCAAAATTTGGATGACCACCCGTGTGCAATATAAAAAAGAATTGGAAATTGCACTAAACACTTTTGCAATAGAAATCATTCCTTTTGACCCCGAAAAACAAAAATTATTCATACGGAAATATTTAGAGGTCCGTCTAAATTTGGTTCTGAAATTAGAAAAATTTGATGAAACATTTAATGACCAACAAGATTCCAAAATTTCAATTTTCACAGAAAGATTACTGATCAAAATGAAGGAAATTTTTAAGGGAGACTTAATAAAATTTATAGGCGTTCCTCTACAATTGCATTTAGTTATGTCCGGATCAGTGGAATATTTTAAAACTTGGATTGTAAATGAAAAAAAATTGGATTTTAATTATTTGGGCAACAACCTGTTAGACGTATACCAAAACTTTATTGAAAAAAAATACACGGTTTACTTTAAAAAGTGCAATATAACTGAAAAAAAGCGACAAATGAGAGAGAAAAAACACTCCGAAAATTACAATAAAAGTTTGGCGGATTCTTTAATATATAAACGGAAAGCCTTGAAACCCGAAGACGATGATAAAGAAATATATCTTTTAGTGGGGCTAATTCAACTACAAAATGACGACGATTTTGAATTTATTCATTTCACGTTTCGAGAATATTATTTTGCTCAACAGTACGCGGAATACATTATCAGTAAAGAATTGATTTCTAAAAAAATGGAGTTTTTATTTCAAAAAATACTGACAAAGCCTGAATTCCAAGTGATTCGAAATTTTTTGAACATAAGACTGAGAGAGACACTACCAGAAACAAGACTAGAGGAATTGCAAAGTTTACTAATTTCTGCAGATATTTTAAAACCATACACAACATGGGGCTCGGCCTTAGCTGTTGCAGCTCGAGAAGGTCTCGAAAACGTTTCAAAATTTATTTGTTTCCTTTATTTCCATAAAACATCGAAAGATATTCCTTTGTTCAATGTTACGGATATTTTAAATCAAGCAGTTTTTAGATCTGCTGCCGTTGAGGGGAATTCCGAGTACTATACCGCTTTGTGGAATATTTCTCGAACGTTTTCAAACTCAAGATGGGAAAGTTTTTATTTCAAATCTTTGCTGACGGATATCATTATTTTTGCGGCTGAGAAGAAGAAACTCGAATTTATAGAAAATATTTTAGAAAAAATTGAAGAATGGTTACCGAAAAACGAAATATTCGAATTTTTAAAATTAGTTCACAATAAAAAATATAAAAACAGTATACAAAATGTCACAGAATTTTGCGACAAAAATATGACTTTTAGTATGTCCTCTATGAAATTTTTGATTTTGATATTAAATATGGGAAGTAAATGCTTAAGCCAAAAAGAAAGGAAGATAATCTTCAAAAATCATATTAGGAAAGACACATTCTCTTCTGCTCTTTTCAGTGCCTCTATTCGAAAAGATACGAAATTCATGGAATCACTGTTGAATGAATGCAAAGTGGTAATGAAGCCCGAAGATGAATATCGGTTACTGAAAACACCAAGAGAAAATGGAGAAACAATTCTTCATGTGGCTGCTGAACATGGAAGTTTAGAAGCCACCAAACTAATTCTGAAAGAAATAGAAAATATTGGGAATCCAGAAAAGCAGGCAGAATTTATTATCCTGGCCGATAATTACGGTTCGACAGCTCTTTATAAGGCGGTCAAGAAAAATAACACTCATGTTGTCAATTTATTAATTGAAGAAGGGGAGAAATTGTTGAACAAGGAAAAATTCCTAGAATACATAACGGGGTATAATAAAATGAATCGAAAATTTTGTCCATTGCCTTATGGAAGAAGATTTAATGAATCGATAAAATTTCTGTATGAAAAAGGAAAGTCGATGTTGTCCCCTGAAGATAGGTCTAGATGGCTTATGACTAGTGACACGTTTTTCGGAAATCTTCTTCACGGAGCTATTATCTTCAATGATTCAGAAATGATAAGTTTCCTGTTTGAGGAATTAAAATACGAACAAATAAACAAGCTGTTGAAGGCAAAATCGATAGAAGAAACTCCCGCCCGACAGTATTTTACACCAGCAGAAATTGTAACAAGTGAAATTTTGGAACTATTACCGGAAATCGAAAAATTTTTATCGTCAGAGAATGAAAACGAATCAATTATGACGAGGAATGCATTCACACTTTTAGCTCAAGATGCGGTTAGCGTTATCAAATTTTTAATGGAAAAAATAACTGAATCATTAAAACCCGAAAAACAGTTGGAGTTTTTTAGTTTGAATAATTTTTCGATTACCATGTTCTTGCTGAAAACCTCGCCAATAGAATTGTTGAATTACAATTTAAACAATTAAAAAACTGACTGGTGTCATCATTTTTATACTGAATTATTTAAAGCAATAACAATTTCTTTTCAAGTTGTTAAGAATCAGGACGATAGAGTTGCGAAATTTATTTTGGACAAAATGGATCACGTTTTAGATCGGAGAGAGCAGAGGAAGTTTTTGATGAAAACAGATGAATATGGCTGCACTTGTTTTCATTTGGGAACTGAGAAAAATCGAAAAAAGCTTTTAAAATTTTTTTTCGAAAAGGCGAAAAAAATATTGTCATACTGTGAACAATGCACTTTGCTATTAATGAAAGATAAAGAAGGGAATACCGTTCTACACACATTCACAAAAAATGAGCGAAAACGTTTAGATACAGACATTCTGGAATGGCTGTTGGAAATAGCGGAAGAATTATTACCAATCGAAGAAAAGCGTAAATTTTTTACCATGACGAATAAAAACAATCAAACTTGCCTTCATGTAATTTTCAATCAAAACGTGCGATTTTATCCTTCAAAAAGAGAACTGACATTAAAATTAATTTTAGAAAAAGCACGAAGTGTATTGTCTTCCGAACAAATACGCGAATTCTTATTCAAAAAAAATAGTTTCGGAGACACTTTTTCTCTACTGTATTTTGCGGAATGCGACACTGACCCAGAATTTTTATTAGACATATTTGAGAAAATGTTAAAACCGGAAGATCTGGAAATGCTAATAATGGAAATATGGAATCGGTTAGAAAACAGGAACTTTAGGGAAAACATTAACGTAGAAGAAATTTTGGTGTATATAGATAAAGTGTTTTCTGCAGAAAAAAAGCAAGAATTTTTTATGGTGACGAAATACTTAACGAATCAAAACGGTAGTCCCTTGATATTCCATATCCTCTCCAGTGATTTAGTAATAACCAATGTGGGCTGCTTATTAGAAAAACTAAAAACAGAATTTACCCCGAACCAACAGCTCCAGTTTTTTAAAATGGAAGATAATTTTTATGGCACTATATTCCACATCGTCACAAAATTCAAAAATTTTGACGAGATAAAACTAGTTTTTCAAGAAGGGGAAAGAATGTTGAAACAGGATTTTCCTCGAGTATTTACGTTGCAAGATGCCGACAACAGGAGCATCCTACACTTAGCGGTTTTATACAGAAATTATAATGAACTAGACTTCATTATTAACGTAGGGAATAGAATACTTAAGCCCGAAACACAAAAAGAAATTTTAATGAAGGCAGATTGGAGAGACAAAACTGTGCTTCATTTGGCTCTGTTCAATGGAAATCTGGACCCGATTGTAACGTATGAGAGAGAAGAAAAAAATGAAGAGGAAAATTTTAATCTCGTGCATTTACTCTTAAATGAAGCAAAAAGGCTTTTCACACTAGAAGAACAACGTCAATTTTTCATGATAAAAGACAAATGGGGAAAGACTGCGTTTCAGTACGCTGTCGAAACTGAAAAAGTAGAAGCCATAAAGTTACTATTACAAGTCGCGGAAAAATGTTTTGCAGGAAAGGATCTACAAACATTTATTCTGGATCAAGCTATTGCAGAAGGAGCTGACGGTTTTTCCAAGAAGAATTACATGATAACGAATTTGATAACTGAATTTTTAGAAGAAAAAAGTAAATCTGGGCATAAGAGACACAGTCAAAAACCATACCCGCGTGAAAATAAAAAAATTAAAATGATATGAAAATGTTGTAAATTTCATATAAATTCTGTACAAATTATATGAAGTATAAATAAGATTCATATGAATTAGATGTAAATAAAATGAAGTCAATATTATTTTAATATTTTTGTATATGAAAAACTTAAAGCTGAGCGATAAAAGAAACAGTCAAGAAACTTAGATGGAGGAAAAGATAATTTTTACAGAGGCCTATGAATCCCGTATCCTGCTTGTTTTTTAAAATGTTCTTGTTTACGCCCAAATGTATACGTGCAATCGTGCATATGAAAACCTCCCACTTATACAATCCGGATAGTATGTTTTGTTTTTTAAACTATTTGTAAACAAATAAGTTTCGAATCAAACCAAACTATCCGGATTGTACAAGTGGGAGGTTTTAATATGCACATACACGAATGTCCTTATAACAAAAAAGACGGAAATCTATAGTTTTTTCCAACGCATGCTTCACGCTTTAATTTACTATTTCATACAATATTTTTCATTTTGGTAAATGAAAGAAAAGTATTAACTATCTATTTAGATCATCTTCTTGCTGCGGTTTTAAATACAGGACAGTTATCAAACGTAATCACACAGTTCTAAGGAACAGTCAGTGACAGTTAAACGAAAAAAAGAAAAATATGTAATACTCCTACTTTGCATAGAGAATAGAATCCTTTAAATTATTTTAGTAATAGACTTATTATGCATTAAGAAGTGTGTTGCTAGATAGCTTGTTTTAGGGATGGATAACAAGAAAACAAGTAATTTTCCAAGAAATCCGCTCAAATTTTGGGTTTTGATCGATAAGCGAATAAGGATTCCAAATTCAAAATTTCTTATCCAAGATTCTTGTTCAAGAATTCTTGTACCATTTCTTAAATTCTTGAATTTCTTGTTTTCGAAATTTCAAATCCCAGCCTTTTGAAACGTCGAAAAATAAGATTTGAACGATTTCTTGAAAAATGTCTTGTCTCGTCCAGTAATTCTTGTCTTGTGATCTATCCCTAGTTTGTTTCATTGTTGAAGATTTAAAAATGAATTTAAAATTGTTGAACCTATTATAAGCCTAATTGTATTCAAAAAATAAATTTAATAAAAGAGCTACGAAAGTTTTTACTATGGTCCTAAATTTCTTCCAGCCTTAATCATCTGCTATATGTTCATCGGCTAATTAAAGAGCCATAGGACAAGAAAACACAAATGCATTCATTTAAAAAAACAAATGAATATTTCAACATGGATCGCAACTATAAGCGATAGCGAGAAAGAAGAGGGTTAAAAATATAGATCTACAGGAATTCAGAGATACAGCCCGTTTCGGCTGCTGTGTTCAGCTTATGAGGAATACGGTTCGGTTTAGTGCACCTAATATAAGCGCAACCAAAGTGGTTTGCAGCCCTGAAAACGTCTGATTGCCAGTCACCGTTGAACCGACCGTTGTTGGCTCACACTGTTTGCTTACCTTTTAAAATCGTAACAGACGACACTCTTGGGGGCTCGAAGTGCGGGACCTCAGCTATTTTGAACCACAGTTCTGGCGATCAGAAGCACATCATTGTGATAATCCTTAACGATGGTTATAATCATCTCCTATAATCGTGAGTAGATATTTTTTCATCCTTCTCGATCTTACATCTGAAACAACAAAAAGAAAAAAAATTAATAATAATATAAATAATTGATAAACCTATTATAAATGTATATGACACTTGACAGACAAAATCGTAAGCTTACATTTTAATTAAATGCAAGCCCAATTATGCTTATTAGTAAGAATAGGGTGATCAAAAACCGCAAGAAAAATGCTTACGTAAATTTAACGGATGACCTCAAAAATAAGTCCACCTCCCCACCGCCTCGTGAAAATTAGGTAATTGTTACTAAGAGTTAGTTATCATTACTAAATTTTCGGTATTTATTAACTCAATTGTTTAGTCGTGATGGGACCCAACTCAAGAGATCAGTAACAGGAGTGGACTTTGTTGGACTTTTTTTCCCGTGTAATTGTTTGTGTCTTCAGTAAAACATTATTCAGAAACCCTTAGTGTCTTCCTACGGGCGAAATTCATACAAATGATCGGGCAAACTCTTTAATAAAATAATTGGTCATAATGCCCGAAGCATACACTAAAAACCGTTCGAAAAAAGTTCGTTGAATCCTTCATTATTTCTTCAATAGCAATTAATCGTCTTTCTATTGATAAAAAGCAGCATAATCTCTATCAATCTTATGTTAATACTTCGATAAGTCTTGTCTGGTAAAAAATTAAAATGCAGTCAAAGCTTTGTAAGTTTTCCATTAGAATTATGCTTCACTTTGGAAAAATACATGCTACACTGGTAAAAGTTGACAAAAAACCCACAAGTGAAAACGGCTGCAAATTTTGTTATCTTATAACAACTTTAATCTAATCAATTAAGTATTAGAAATTTAAAAAAATTAGACAGCGTTATCATTAATAAGGAACGATGTATTGTTTGGCAGCCAATCTTGTTGAACGGTGTAATAACGTATAATTCTTTACATTTGATTATACGTAAAACTTTCGGGAGTAATGCAACAAGATATACCTGCTACGCTTTTGAACTCTATACTAAAATCTTGTTCAAATTCTCTCAGTTAAAATATTCGTGCAACTGCGGTACTAGGATACTATCTCAGGTAGGAATATAATTCAATTATTTTTTAGGAAAAGAATTTTAAATAATTAGATTTTTTTTTCTTTTTTTTTTTTTTTTTTGGCCTAATTTATGGGGAAATTTTTTTTATACAAATTAAAGTTGTAGCAGTTATCATGCAGTGAATGTGACATGCACGAATCTTAAGCAATCATTTTTGTAACTCATAAAATCAAATGAAGATGAAATACTCAGATAGGCTAAATTTAAGATTATCAGCAATATTTTCACTGTTAACTAGGGGCCCATTACTATCATCTCTTCTGATGGTGTAGAAGCTAAACATAATAAACATAAGCGTCAATTAAAGAAATAGATTTAGAACTTCGTGGTTATAATTCGAAGTGTTCCAGCTACATTTCTGTACATCGTCGATCAGTTTATTTATACAATAAAAAAATTTTATTTATTTATTAATTAAAAAATAAAAATAAAAAATAACGAGATTTTATTTGGACTTACACATGAATAATCTCTTATAAGCTAAACCTAATATTCAGTTAAGAAATAGATTTAGAGCTTTAGGGTTTTAACTAGGGATAGCAATACCAATAACACCCTAACCGGCATTACAGATTTTTCGTTAAATTTTGATACCAGTATTGCCGTTAAAAACCGTCGGTACTACCGTGTTTTTCCAAAAATTAAAAGACTTATATAAGGTAAAGTTTAATTCAAAATATTAAATAATGATTTTATTTTTATTTATATTTCAACTCGAGAAATTCTTGGAATTTATTCTGTTGAAGCGGCGCTTTATCTTTGATGCAAACCTTCTCAGGTGATGATCAGGTGCGAATCAGGTTGATTCATGAGAAGCGGCTTTGTTGAAAGCCGCCATGATGGTTCGACCAACCTCCAACCAGCGTAGAATCGGAGAGAGCCTTCTCTGTGGCGGGAATTTGTGTATCAAATTAAGAACAAGATTAAGTGATTTAAGACATAGATTTTCTTTGCTTCTTAAAAGGTTTTTTAAGAATGAAAATTTTTAAATCTAAAAAATCAACCAATTTTTAAATTTGGAATTTTTGTTTTCTAAAGTTTTGATTTTTTTCATTTTTTAAATATACCAACTAGTTTTTTTTCAAACTTATGTTTACGTTGTGATAGCTGTTGAAGCTTAAGGGTTCAATTTACACCTAAATAGGAAATTAATTTAGATTCTACACCCTTAAAAACTATGAATTGGAGTACCATGACATAAATAAGGTTTAGAACATTAGGTAGTACGGGTAGTATTGGGTATTTGAAAAAATCCGGTATTTCGCAATCCTTACACACTATTTCCTACATGGTAAATTTCAATACTTTCTAGTACAGTATTATGTTTTATTTTCAGTGTATTTAAAATGAATCAATCAGGAAAAGCAAAATTAAAAGAAGAGGACGAAGCAGAGGAAATGAATGAAAGAGATGAAGAAAGAAACGAAGAATCAGCCTCCATTACATCCCAGTGCGAAGAAGTCAAGTTCCTCAATGAGTTAGAAACCCAAATTCAGACTTTCCCAGCTATGAATGACATAGTTTCATGTATCATCGATCCACTCTCTGACGTGTCTAAGGACGTTGTGGTGCAAAAATTTAACAAAAAACTATTTCATTGGCTTAAGAAAAACATTAACGGGGTGATTTCAATAGCCGTCAAGTATGAAAAACATAATGTCGTGAACTTTTTGGTGGAATGCGGAGTAAAAGTCAATGGGACTGACGATCACGGGCATAAGGCGGCAGATTACGCGTACGTGAAGAAAAATTACAAAATTTTATTGTTGTTACTTCAGGCGGATTCGTTTTTTCCTGCTGGATTTAATTTAGATGAAATAAATGATGACGGGGATGAGGCGAATGAAATAAAAAATTTGGTCTATCAAAGAAATAAATTGCACGAAACAATTAAAGATACTGAAGTTGAGGATGTAAAAACTTTGATGTTGATTGAAAATTCGACTTTATATTTAAACATCAACAATGAGTCGGCAGCTTATAATGCTCTAAAACATCAAAAATTTAAGACTTACGCTTTTTTAAAATCTATAGGGGCTGAATTTGCTAGCATTGAGGAAGAAAAAATAATAGAAATAATAGATAAGCTTGAACTCAAAGAAAATATTATACTGCAAGAAGCGATGGTGGAGTACTTCCCAGCTGCTCCTGACGCTCATATTCATTACTTAATATCAAAATCCAGATCTCAAAAGCCTATAAAAGGCTTGACGTCTAAACTTCAATATTACTACAAAAAACTGAATGAATACCCGGAGATTTCCCTCATTTTAAAAGTGGTTCAATACGCGGATTATTTAGATATAATTTTTGACTTCGATGAAGAAGATGTCTCGAAAGTGTATCCATTAAGTAGCAAAAACGATTGCTGTCGAGGGGAAACTGAGTACAAAGTAGGAAGGATTTACGTGGCTGCGGGCTTGAGGAAAAGAAAGGCAGAAGAAATATTGGGTACAATCGCGCATGAGTTGACCCACATGGCATTGCAAATGTTGTTCGACAATGATTGTAATCCTTATAAAAAATCGGACAAAAAAACCGTCAAATTTTTTCAGAAATTGAAGCGTCAGATTTGCACAGAGAGTAAAATTTTGATGGAATCCGGAGAGCCCTCCAAAATTTTACTGGATGCCATTGATACTAGAATATACAAACAAGTTGATCACGATTCGGAAATAATTGTACGGGTTCCCCAAATTCTAGCCCAATTTGAAGAAGGAAGAGACTGGATAAAAAAAAACGTTCCCGAAATCTTTGGCTTTTATAAAGAAATGGTTTTAACTAAATGTGGGGATTTTATCAAGGAAAGCGTTATTTTAAAACCAAAAAATATAATTAAATCGATAAATGAAACAATAGGAGAAATGAGGAAATTGAAAAAATGCAATGTAAAGTTTAATAACGCTGAAAATTTATTCAAAAAGACTGATAAGAAACTTTTTCTAATTAAAGTTGAGAGTACTCTGCTAGGGATGCTAAAAGTGCTTCAAAGACTTTATGGAAAGGGCTACACCTATTTTCATACTCAATTTTTAGCCCTGAAATTTAGCAGTTTTGTAAGACAGTTAAATGAAATTGGTCAAGCTTTCTTTATGAAGGGTTGTGACTGGCTAATTCTTGAAATCTCGGATCTTCCAACGGAACACGAACTAGAAAGAGTCTGCGAAATAATTTCGGAGCTTTTACAACACAAAAAGCACAAAAAAATCATATTTGTTGCACATCAAAAAGTTATCAAATGTTTATGGACAATGTTAAATGATTTCAACTTACAAGATATTTGCGAGGAAATACCCGACGAACATCTCGGCCTTGATAATTTAGATAGAGCCTCTCAGAAACTAATTTTAAAAAAGGAAATATTTTTCCAGGGAAAACTGATAAATTTAGAAAAATTAATTCAAACTCCACAGTTGTATAATTTAATCAATGCAAAAATAATCGAAAGGATTCTCGAAGAAAGGGAAGTTATTGTCGGTAATGAAATTATGGGAATGAGCAGTTTGGAAGGCGCTTACGCTGACATCCATCAAGAAATAGATTTTCCATCATTTGTTCGCCAAATCGAAGACTCAAATGAGATTTTTATAGTACGTTCCAAATCGAATTATGAAGCAGTCACGGAATACTTTAATAGTAAGTTTGGAAAAGACTCATCGGTGAACACAGAATTTTTAACGGATGCAACATTTGACTTGAAACGTAAAAAATACCAAGATAAAATTTATTTGGTTAATGATCGCTTTGAAAGCAAGGAGTTCAGAACCTTTTGCAGGGTAAATTTTGAAAAGAAATGTTTTTTAATCGAGGAGAAAGATTTAGCAACGGATTGCTTCTTTTTGCAAGAGTTTTACAACCCATACTTCTACTTGAATCGGGATGTTAAACTAACATCGATAAATATGGATAAAGCGAAAAATGTTATTAGTGAATGCATTTCCGATACTTTTATTCTCAGCAACGTATTAGATAACAACTTATATAATTTCATGCAATTTAGCAACGTGAAATGTTTTATAGGATCCGATGAAGCTGAGAAAAATTTCAAAATGATATCTGAACGAGGCACCAATGTCCACTGGTTTAATTTGGAGAACGACAGGCTTATTTGGTTTTATTCACATGGATCTGTACGAAAGTTACGAGATGAACTCCAAAAAAATGGTGATTTTAAAGTGTGCGACGAAAAGGAATTCTGTTTGGATGTAGCTTATAAAAGAATTTTACTCGTCGCCGATAATCCAGGTACTGGTAAAAGCACCACATTAACAAAATTGTACACAGCAAATTATGGACAATCGTTAAAGTCAAAGCCGATTATGAACAACCATTGGATAATTCGAATAAATTTGAAGGATCATTTACAAACTTTAAGAGAAGAAGCTAACTCAAAAGATTTAAATGTCGAAAAGACTATTCGATTTTTGCAAAAAATTGATTCGAATTTAAAAAGTGAACTGAATGAGAACCTATTAAAAATAATGCTAACCACCGAAAATAAATTTTCAAAATGTTTACTACTTGCTTTTGATGGGTTCGATGAAATCTTAGATGAAGATGACAGAGAAAATATTATAAATATGTTAAAATTTTTAAAAAGTAAAACTACCTGCACAATTTGGATCACCACCCGTTTGCAATATAAAAAAAAATTGGAAATAGCACTAAACACCTTTGCAATAGAAATCATTCCCTTTGACCCCGAAAAACAAAAATTATTCATAAGGAAATATTTAGAGGACCGTCTAAATTTGGTTCTGAAATTAGAAAAATTTAATGAATTATTTAATGACCAACAAGATTCCAAAATTTCAATTTTCACAGAAAGATTACTGATCAAAATGAAGGAAATTTTCAAAGGCGACTTAACCAAATTTATAGGTGTTCCTCTACAATTGCATTTAGTTATGTCAGGATCCATAGAATATTTTAAAACGTGGATTGAAAATGAAAAAGAATTGGATTTTAATTATTTGGGTAACGATCTGTTAGACGTATACGAAAATTTTATTGAAAAGAAATACGCGGTTTACTTTAAAAAGAGCAATATAACTGAAAAAAAGCGGCAAGCAAGAGAGAAAAAAGAATCCGAAAACTACAACAAACGTTTGGCGGATTCTTTAGTACATAATCGGAAAGCCTTGAAACCGGAAGATGATGATAAAGAAATATATCTCCTAGTAGGGATAATTCAATTACAAAATGACGACAATTTTGAATTCATTCATTTCACGTTTCGAGAATATTATTTCGCTCAACAGTATGCGGAATACATTTTTAGTAAAGAATTGATTTCTGAAAAAATCGTGTTTTTATTTCAGGAAATACTGGTCAAGCCTGAATTCCAAATGATCCGAAGTTTTTTGAATATGAGACTGAAAGAGACACCACCAGAAAAAAGACTAGAGGAATTGCAAGGTTTACTATTTTCTGCAGATGTTTTAAAACCATATACAACATGGGACTCGGCATTAGCTGTTGCAGCTCGAGAAGGTCTTGAATATATATCAAAATTTATTTGTTTCCTTTACTTCCATAAAACATCGAAAGATGTTACGGATATTTTAAATCAAGCAGTTTTTAGATCTGCTGCTTTAGGGGGAAATGCCGAATACTATACCGCTTTGTGGAATATTTCTAAAATGTTTTCAAGCTCAAAATGGGAAAGTTTTTACTTCAAATCTTTGCTGATAGACAGCATTATTTTTGCGGCTCAAGAGAGCAAATTGGAATTTACAGAAAATATTTTAAATAAAACTGAAGAGTGGTTACCGAAAAATGAAATAATTGTCTACTTAAAATTAGCTCACAATAAAATAGAGATTATAAGCCCATTTCTTAGAAATGGCATGCACACTATGGAATTTTTGGTTTTGACGTTAAACATGGGAAGTAAAGTCTTAAGTCAGAAAGAAAGGAAAGAATTCTTCACAAAGAAAATTCCGCGAAGCCAATTCTCTTTTGCTCTTTTCTGTGCCTCTGAACAAGAAGATGAAAAATTCATGGAGTCACTGTTGAATGAATGCCAATTAGTTATGAAGCCCGAAGATGAATATTGTTTACTGAAAATGCGGAGAGAAGATCGTCAAACGATTCTTCATGCGGCTGCTATGCATGGAAATTTAGAAGTCACCAAACTAATTCTGAAAGAAATAGAAACTATTGGAAATGCAGAAAAACAGGCAGAATTTATTATGCTGACGGATGATCGTGGCTCGACAGCTCTTTATAAAGCGGTCGAGGAAAGTAACACTGACGTTGCCAATTTATTAATTGAAAAGGGGGAGAAGTTATTGAACAAGGAAAAATTCCTCGAATATATAACAGGGTATAATAAAATTAATGGAAACTTTTGTTCATTGCCTTACAAAGGAAAATTTAATGAATCGCTAAAATTTCTGTATCAAAAAGGAGGAAAGATGTTGTCACTTGAAGATAGGTCTAGATGGCTTATGACTAGTAACAAAGATTTCGGAAATCTTCTTCACGGAGCTATTATATTCAATGATTCAGAAATGGTAGACTTCCTATGTGAGGAATTAAGCTCCGAACAAATAAACGAACTGTTGAAGACAAAATCGATAAAAAAAACTGGCATCCTTCGGTATGTTATTTCGGAATACACAATTTCGGAACTCTCCCAAAAAATTAAGAAATTTTCACCGTCAGAGAAACAAATCATGATGTTAAATTTTGCTTACACAGTTTTAGCTCAACCTAATAAATTCTTTACCAAATCTTTTATGGAAAATATCAATAAAATATCGATAACCGAAGAAGAGTTATTCAGTTCGAACAGTTTTTCGAATGCGATTCACTTGCTTGAAATCTCGTCATTAAAAACTATTAAATTAATATTTGAACCAATTAACAAACTACCTGACGGTCATCGTTTTTATATTCAATTATTAAATAACAATGACAATATTTTTTCAAGTATCACTAACAATCAAGACGATGGAGTTGCAAATTTCATTTTGAACGAAATGGATGAACGTTTAGATCCGAGAGACAAGCGGAAGTTTTTGATGAGAACAGACAAGGATGGCCGCACTTGTTTTCATTTGGCAACTGAGAAAAACCGAAAAAACCTTTTAAAAATGTTTTTTCAAAAGGCGAAAAACATATTGTCATGTAGTGAGCAATGCGATCTGCTATTAAAGAAAGATAATCTAGGGAATACGGTTCTTCACACATTCACAAGAGACCATGATCTAGATACAGACATTTTGGAATGGCTGTTGGAAACAGCGGACGAATTATTACAAATCGAACAAAAAGGTAAATTTTTTACGATTGCGAATAAAGACAATGAAAGTTGCCTTCATGTACTATTCAATTTTCAAAAATACAAAGCTTTTGGTTCAAAACGAAATTTAAGAACAGAATTGATATTGAGCTTAATATTAGAAAAAGCACGAAGTGTATTGTCTTCTGAACAAATGCGCGAATTCTTATTCAAAAAAGATAGTATCAAACGCACATTTCCTTTACTATATTTTAACGAACGCGACACTGAACCAGACTTTTTATTAGAAATATTCGAAAAAATGTTAAAACCGGAAGATCTGGAAATGCTAATAATGGAAATATATAATTCGTTACGAAACAGAAAGTTTAATGATGACGTTGATGTGGAAAAATTATTATTATATTAGATACATTACTTGCTGCAGAAAAGAACAAGAACTTCTTATGAAGGTGACGGAATATAGAACATTCGACCGGTAGTCCCTGATATTCCACATCCTCTCCCTGATTTAAAAAAATAATGTGGGGCGTATTAGAAAACTAAAAGCAGCATACCCCGAACCAACAACTCCAGTTTTTCAAATAGAAGATAATTTTTATGGAACTGTATTTCACATTGTCACACAATATCAAGGCATTAACGAAGTAAACTAGTTTTTAAAGAAGGAAAATATTTTGAAAAGGATTTTCCTCGAATATTTACGTTGCAAGATGCCCGTAACAGCAGCATCTTCCATTAGCGGTTATGTATAAAAATTATAATGTAGTAGATTTCATTATTGACGTGGGAAATAGAGTACTTAAGCCGGAAACACAAAAAGAAATTTTAATGAAGACAGATTCGGAAGACAGAACTGTACTTCATTTGGCGTGTTGAATGCAAATCCGGACGCGATTTTTATATTCGAGGAAAAAGAAAAAATGAGGGGAAAATTTTAATCTCGTGTATTTGCTCTTAAAAGAAGTAAGAAGGCATTTTACACTAGAAGAAGAACATCACTTTTGAAGACGAAAGATAAAGGGAAAGACTGCGTTTAAGTACGCTGTCGAATCTAAGAAAGTAGAAACCGTAAAATTATTATTACAAGCCGCGGAAAAATGTTTTCAGGAAGGATCTACAAAAATTATTCTGGATCAAATTATTGCAGAAGGAACTGACAGTTTTTCCGAGGAGAATGCATGATAATAAATTTAATAACTGAATTTTTGGAAGAAAAAGGTAAAGCTGGG
>CM075211.1:3866241-3920659 GCA_037577465.1 Liposcelis bostrychophila
ATATTTTAACGAACGCGACACTGAACCAGACTTTTTATTAGAAATATTCGAAAAAATGTTAAAACCGGAAGATCTGGAAATGCTAATAATGGAAATATATAATTCGTTACGAAACAGAAAGTTTAATGATGACGTTGATGTGGAAAAATTATTATTATATGTAGATACATTACTTGCTGCAGAAAAGAAACAAGAACTTCTTATGAAGGTGACGGAATATAGAACAATTCGAACCGGTAGTCCCTTGATATTCCACATCCTCTCCCGTGATTTAAAAATAATTAATGTGGGCTGCTTATTAGAAAAACTAAAAGCAGCATATACCCCGAACCAACAACTCCAGTTTTTCCAAATAGAAGATAATTTTTATGGAACTGTATTTCACATTGTCACACAATATCAAGGCATTAACGAAGTAAAACTAGTTTTTAAAGAAGGAGAAAATATTTTGAAACAGGATTTTCCTCGAATATTTACGTTGCAAGATGCCCGTAACAGCAGCATCTTCCAATTAGCGGTTATGTATAAAAATTATAATGTAGTAGATTTCATTATTGACGTGGGAAATAGAGTACTTAAGCCGGAAACACAAAAAGAAATTTTAATGAAGACAGATTCGGAAGACAGAACTGTACTTCATTTGGCTGTGTTGAATGCAAATCCGGACGCGATTTTTATATTCGAGGAAAAAGAAAAAAATGAAGGGGAAAATTTTAATCTCGTGTATTTGCTCTTAAAAGAAGTAAGAAGGCATTTTACACTAGAAGAAGAACATCAATTTTTGAAGACGAAAGATAAAAGGGGAAAGACTGCGTTTAAGTACGCTGTCGAATCTAAGAAAGTAGAAACCGTAAAATTATTATTACAAGCCGCGGAAAAATGTTTTCCAGGGAAGGATCTACAAAAATTTATTCTGGATCAAATTATTGCAGAAGGAACTGACAGTTTTTCCGAGGAGAATTGCATGATAATAAATTTAATAACTGAATTTTTGGAAGAAAAAGGTAAAGCTGGGCATACACTCAAAAAAAGTGCGCCTAGTCAAAAAGGGGTCCGAAGTTGGTGCTGGTGCCGGTGCCGGTGCTAGCATATATTTAACTTTCGCTTTGGTCGGTGCCGGTGCCGATACATTTATTTCGAATCTCGGTTCCGATTTCGGTGCCAATGTAATTATTTACGGACATCTGCGATTTCAATCCGGCAGTCAAATAATTTTTAAAATGTCATTTCGTTATTGTTATTGTTATTATTATTTTTTTTTTTTTATTTTTCTCCTCCTATAGTAAGCAAAAATAAAAATATGCTTCCTCTTATGGAGATTTAACATTAGCGTAAGATTTTCGAAGAACCCGCCCCCATCCCTTAGGTACTTACGAAATACTTGAACGACCCCCAATGTTTATGATTTTTTTTTTTTTTTTTTAATTTCTCTGTTTTAACTACATATTTTTTTCAAAATAAACCAATTGTAGTAACTTTCTATTTAAGACACAATGACGTATATAAAACTTTTTATTTCTCACAATTAGTAAATACCCATTTTTTTCGAATATTTTTTTTTTTTTTTTTTTTTTTTTTTTTTTTTAATTTATTTAATTAGCAAAACGCTATTTTAAAAACATCAACAATTATAAAAATCAAATAGAAAAATTAAATAAAATTACAAAAACTTTAACACACTTTTCTTAAAATTAACAATAGTCAGTTGTTTGACCTCAGGGGGTAAACGGTTATAAGCAATCACTCCATCACCAAAAATGGTTTTCTTTAACCTTTTATCAGTGCGCTCTACATAAAAACGATCATCATTGTTCCGTGTATTATAATTATGAACATTACTAGCTACATCCAACCTCTCAATAAGATAAGGAGGCACTACCCCAAGTTTAATTTTGTGGCATAAAATTAAGGATCTGAGTAAAATTCTTTTTTTAACAGACAAAAGCCCAGTTTCAGCAAACAAAGTATCGACTGGGGTATATCTATTAAATCCAGTAATGTATCTCATGGCGCGATTCTGTAACTTTTGTAATTGAGCAATCTCATTCTGGTTTATAATCAAAAGAAGAGGAGAGCAGTAGTCGATATGAGGACCTACAAGCGATTTATATAACAGAAGGCGCGTCTCACTTGGGAAGTACCTTCCTACCCTATTTAACAAGTAAAGTTTTTTTGCTACTTTATTTATAACACTATTAACATGCTCTTTTAAGTTAAGCATTTGGTCAAGAATGACTCCCAGATACTTGTAACTCAACACCCTGTCAATACTGTCTTGACTAATACGAATGATAGGAGACTCATCAACTTTATTTAAATTACTACGGTTCGCAATAATCATGTATTTAGTTTTCTTAATGTTAAGAGCTAGGCTGTTTTCGCATATCCACCGGTACAATTTCTTCAAGATCAAATTCATTTGGACAACTAAATCTGCAAGATTCGGTCCAACTAAATAGATAGCAGTATCATCCGCAAGCATATTGACAAAACAATCTAAATCAATTTCAATATCGTTAACAAACAGGATAAATAATAAGGGACCCAGGATCGTACCCTGTGGAACCCCAAAAGCAATAGCCAAGATATCAGAGAAATTGCGTCCCAACTTAATCCTTTGGGACCTTCCGGTTAAATACGACAAAAACCATTTAATTACTCGGCCACCTAAACCCATTTTTTTCATTTTAGAAATTAACAGATTCCGGTCAACAGTCTCAAACGCTCTTTTGAAGTCCAAAAATACCACTAAGACATAATTATTATTAATATCAATTTCACGTAACCATTTATCGTAAATATTTACTAAAGAAGTTTCACACGAATGAGCCGGTCGAAAGCCTGATTGATTTTTACTGAGAACATTATATTTATCACAATATTGGAATAATTGATTTTTGACTACAGTCTCCAAAATCTTCTCGTATATTGGCACCTTATTTATGGGCCTATAATCCTCACAATTTTCAGGTTTAGGCACTTTAGGGGTGGGAGAAATATAACTGAGTTTCCAATTTTCCGGGAAAATCCCTTGCTCGAGCGACTCATTAATCACAGAAAGAATGCTTTCTTTACATTTATTATGCTTAAGCGCATCAACAAGAATTTGGGTACTTATGCCATCATCACCAACATCACCGCACGCATTAAGATTTTTTATTGCATCATCTAGATCAACCATATGAATTTTTTCAAAACTCTGCCAATCACCATAGTATCGTATTCTGTTTAAGATAAAGCGCGTATCTCCCTGCCTCGGAATGCTTTGAACAATGTCACTGATACTAGTTACATAAAACTGATTTAAAAAATTAATATTATCAACCGCGCCACGATTCTCGCGACCTTTAAGAAAAATATTATCATTTACCGACCCCTGTTTTTTTCCAGGGAGAAATATCTTAATATTTTTCCATAGTAATCTTCCATTACCACCGCATCTAGCCATTGTACTTTTACAAAAATCATTTCGAGCTTTTTTAATTAAGGCAGTGACATAATTACGCTCCCTCTTAAACAAAACCCAATTTTGATCACGCAGCATACGAGTGTCGACGTCTAAACAACGTGCATTACATACGAGTGTCGACGTGGCAACCACATAAGCCTTATCCCTAACACGCATCGCCTCCAAAATTCTTGGGGTCATCCATTTATTATCAACATATTTCTTCTTAATAGTTACTTCCTTCATCGGGCAGAGTTGATTAATAACCTGGGAAACATTATTAGCAAACAGATCAGCAATATCATTTATTTCTTTAGAGCCAGTCTCCCACACCATTTGATCAAGACCCACATGAAAAGCTTCAGTCGTATAATTTTTGTACGACCGTTTTGAAAAACAAACTAATTCATTATCGTCGTGCGGGTTATGTTTAGATAACTCAACAGTAATCATTGAATGATCACTAAGTTTTGGAGTATGCCGCACCTTGCCTTTAATACCTTTGTTATTCGATACGCAGTAGTCAATTAAAGTGCGACTAGTAGCAGTTATTCTGGTGGGTTCATTAATCGACTGATACATGGCATGTTTAAAGAAAACTCTTTGAATCGCATTACCATAAAAAGACTCTTTTAAAAGGTCAAAATTAAAATCCCCTAAAATTAAGAAATTCCCTGAAAAGTCTAAATGATCCTCGATGAAATCATTTATATGATCAATAAACAAATTATCCTTTTTTTCAGGAGCGTGATAAGTCGCCGCTATCAAAAACTCTTCATTATGAATCCTAACCTTAATACTAATTAACCAATAATACTCTTGGTAGCAAATATTATCTACACAAGTAGCACCGATATTATTTTTAACATAGATGAGAACACCACCTGTTCTCCTATTAGTAGTGTCGCATCGAAAGAGCGTAAAATTATTAATTGCTAACTCGAAATCAGTTATATCATTACTATTATGCGTCTCTACCAAGCACAGGACACTTATATTCCATTCATTTATAAGCCTAACAATTTGATCTTTTTTAACATCAGTAAAACCTTGAATGTTCAAGTACACTATTTGAGTTTTACCTAATTTCTGAAAATGTAATTGCTACAGCGGAGATTTTTTCGATTTTGTTGAGAGTTTTTGAACCAATTGTATATAACACGGGCATTTACTATCAAAAGAAGAGTGACCAGCATCCAACTGCATGTTAAACTTATCATTTGCAGTTATGCAATTTATACACTTTTTTTCCCTCTTAGTACAATCCTTAGTTTCGGGGAAAAATACGTCGAAGCTGATGCCAGCCTCCATGCTAGCACCAAAGATTTTTCGAAACCGGTTCTGGTGCCAGCACCAAAGATATTACAATGCTGGTGCCGGTGCCGGTGCCGGTGCCAGCACCAACAAAAAAAAAATTAAATTAAAAAAAATTCCGATGCCGATGCCGATTTTATTTTAAAAAAATTTCTGGTGCTGGTGCTAGACCCGGCACCACCGAAAATCGTAACCTTCGGACCCCTGTACAAAAATTAACTAGTGACCACGAAAATTTTACTAACAAGTAGTCAAATTTTTCCAGTCCCTACTCAAATGCACCAATCAAAATTTTATTTAAGCCGCATTTTTTTTTCAGTGTAAAAGACACAGTGGAAAACCATATCCGCGTGAAAATAAAAAAATTCAAATTATATAAAAATGTTGTAACTTTCATATAAATTATATACAAATTATATGAAGTATAATAAAGATTTATATGACTTTGATCTAAATAAAATGTGATTTTGATGAAAATTTTAAAAATAAAAGGTGATTCCTGGCAGAGAGTACCTAAAAATGGATTGATTTTTTTACTAAAACATTATAAAGGTATAAATCTTTTTTTTTTTTTTTGTTTATATGCCGCAGTCAATGTAACACTGCAAAATAACAGCTTTGTGGATGCCAATACTTTCTCCAACAGCAATAGTGCAGTGAAGTTAGTATTTTAGTGTACCATGATGATTTTTATGCTATAATTATATTTAATATTTTGAAATTTTTATTTTCGCATTGATATATTTTGTATTAAGCAATATTTTTGTTCTGTCAACGTCATATAAAACCGATGATCGAAATGCACTATGAATTTATATTATTATCATACTTCTTATGCATCTCGAGTATTATTTTTTTGTTTTATATACATAACTGGCAAATGGGGAGCAAAGGTGGACGGCCTTTCCATGCAAGTATTATAAATTGAAATCGAAAAATTAACCCATAGATTTGAGTGCCAAAGCTCAGCTTTCGATTCTTCAGTTAAAAAATCCCTGAGGACTTAAATGTCCTTTATACCTGAGATAAAAAAGCTCGTGGTAGAAACATCAAAATTAAAAAGTAAAAGAAATTTTAAATCTGAATTTGAAATTGTCCTTATCACCACAAAGAACCGAAATTCGAACCTAATCTCTTTCATATAAAATCTAAATATCGAAATGTAGACTTAAATTGCTCATTCTGAAAGGTCAACCCGAACTTATGTTTTATAACTTCTACATCCCATTACCTTTCCATAAAACAATGTCAAACGATTCACAAAAAATGTATGTAAAAGACGAATATATTTTTAAAAGGAGTAAGTAAGGAGAAGATATTAACCAGGGAAGTAACATCCAAGGGGCCATTAAACCATCAAAGCTTAAAATGACCCTGGAATTTAACGGCCATAAAGATTTCCGGGTCTTAAAGCTACGTAAAGCTTTAACTACCAGACCTCTCGCTCTGGCTTCCAATTTCCCAGGCATGAACTTAAACTAAAATCCTTTATATAATAAAAACCTACTATACTTATTTTAAAAAACCGGAAAAAATTTTAACTCACATTTTGTACATATTTACAACTATTTTAAAATTATTTACCACCATACTTATTTTTTTTTAAACTCCCTCGATTAAGATTAAGCTCATTTATTATTGCTTTCAACCACACTCGTAGCCATTTTTTTTGCTCTCATTTCCATTATTCTGAAATAAAGCCACGGAGCCATATGCCTAATAGCATATGCTAATTTTGGAGCGAGCGGCGAAACCAACAATTCTTTTTTTTCCTGAATTACTGCTTTCAGCGAGATATCGGCAACTGCCTCTGGTTCGTACCCCTCAGCTGTCGCAGTATCCATAACTGTTTAAAAATAAATTTTTTTTCTCTTTTATTTCTTATTTCTAATTTCCTTAAACTTATAGGGCCATTTAAATTAAAAAAAAATGTTTTGATATCTCCTTAAGTTTGGCTACAATAATAATTTCTCTTTCACTTTTGAAGCCATATATCAATCGTGATTTGATTTGCAAAAGAATAAATTCTAGAACTCAAATTTTTGATCTTTACGATTCATTCAATTCATGTCAGTAATACTGCTTTCAGGTAAAGAAGTAGAAAATGATATTAAACTCACCTCCATACTGCTTCCCATCACTTGTTAATGCATTGATCGATAACTTTGTTCTGATATATCCAGGAGAAATGACAGTAACTTTAATATTATGACATGCAACTTCAGCTCGAAGACTATCACAGAACCCTTGTAATGCATGCTTGGAAGCTGCATATGCTGACCTGTATGGAATGCCTAATAAACCTTGTACACTGCTAATGGCAACAATATGACCTTCTTTTCTTTGAACCATGCTAGGCAGAATAGCTACAAAAAAAAAAAAAAAATTAATTAATTAATTAATCAATTAAACAATTAAACAAATTTTTTAAGCATTTAATAAAAATAAGTTACTTTATTTACCTTTTGTTAATGCCACTAATCCAAAATAATTAACCAACATAATTTTCATATCTACATCAATATTTGTTGTTAACACACCTCCACGATTGCTTATCCCACCATTATTAATTAAAATGTCGATATGTCCAAAAATTGACAACGCTTTTTTGGCTTGTTTAGGAAGGTTATCTATGTCTGCGAGATCTAAAGGTAAAACTACAGGAGGATATGTTGGTGATGTCTTTAAAAAAAAAAAGAAATTAGTCAATATTGTTATAAAAAAAAAAATATAAATAATTAATTGATGAATTTACCTGATGCATTTGTAATAGTGATACTCTAACTCTCTCCAGCTCTGCTTCCCTCCTTGATGCTAAAATAAGTTTACATCCTGCTTTATAAAACGAATGAGCTAAAGCTTCCCCTAAACCAGAGCTGGCTCCAGTGATCAAAACCACCTTTCCCTCCAGTTTCTTCTGCATAACTTTGAACTTCAATGAATTTAAATACTGGAATATAAGCCATGGTATCGTTACTGGCAGACACACAGATCCTAAAATCTGCCAGAACGAAGGCCAAGCTAGCCAAGCTCTACTGCAATCATCGGGTGATGACATTGTTCTGAAACCACATAAAAAACCTATTACACTATTTATGAAATTGAAATGACAAAAATATTTAAAGCACACCTGTTTATTCAGCTGTAATGACATTGATAAAAGGAAAAAAAATATTGACGGACGAACTTTGGATTCTAGGTTAGGCTGAAATTGGATTGAATCATTTCGTATCAATGACGAATTATTATCTCGAATTAAAGATTCATTGTTAAATAACACTCATTTTTATCAATCATTTTCGTCCTTACCTATTCACGAAAAATCACTTCTATGATGCAAACATTTTCTCAAAAAAAAAAATATCAGTCTTTTGTTCAAAGACGCCATAATACAGCCGTTAATCGCAAAACGGGCCCCGATAAGGCCCCGAAAAGTACTTGGTTTCGCTTGTCTCTTTTGACACCGCCAAAATATCAATCTGTCATTTTTTAGCGCTTTCTGTTTGAAAGTGGGGATTTCAATTTGAGTTTCCCGGAGAGGAAGTATTTAAGACATAGGGCAAAGTGAAAGTTTTCACATTCTGGCAATCGTAAATACGTTTGAATGAACAAGTGCTGACATGTTTATGTGCGATTCTAAGTAAAGGCTCCTTCAATATACTTTGCTTTTCAAACTCGAAGATTTCCATTTTTTGAATGGCCATATAAATGCTGACTGTTGACTCCGATGTATAAAAAAAAATTGCAATTTGACTCTTAAATACAAGTTATCATATTCAGGTCCAAAAAAAAAAAAAAAAAATGGAAATACAGGATTTACGGAGCTCCGTGCCAAAACGAATGGGGATTATAACTTACAATTTTTGGAGAATATCGAAGCCAAATTTTCACCAACACACGAATATTTTCCGAAAGTTTCCGAATCAGCAACAGGAAGGAGGGAGTGTGAGAAAAAAAAGCAACAATTTGAATACACGGCTTAGAAAAAATAATAAACAACTTCATTTCTCAAAAAAAAAGGAAACGTCAAAGCGTCAGATCCGATCGTATTAAAACTCGAGCTTTTGCTTGCACTCAGAAAAAAAAAACCGCCTTCGTGGCACTCCTATGGCCTCGACTGCATTTAATTTTAAATTTGCAGTGTCAGGCATATAATTTTAAATTTTAAGGTTTAAAAATTAAAGCTGGTACTGCAAATTTAAAATCTCTACGCAGTAAGGGCTACAGGAACGTCAAGAAGGCGATCTTTTTTTTCCATGTGGGCCTCTTCCGAATTATAGATTTTAAAGTTTAGAAAATGCAAAACCAACAATGGCGACACCCAGGGAGAGATTTTTAATTTTTCCGAAAAGACCGAATTTTTTAAGCAATGGGCAATTAAGGAGAGAAAAAAAATCTGCACGGCAGCCTTTTAGGTATTGGTAAAAGCGGCAAAGGGGAGAAAAAACCACAGGATTTGAAAAATCTCAAACACTGAATAAAAAAACCATGTACATTTTTCTTTATTGATAATTCCCCGGTAACTTGTTTTTTTACACGGTAAAAAATTTTATGTTAACTTGCTAAAAAAGCGCTACACATTCTTTATGTTAAAAAAAATTGAATGTTATAGTCCATAAAACATTCTTTTGCTTTTAGTGTTTTGTTCGAGGCTACAGGCAAATTATGTTACTTTTAACATAAAATTTTTTAACGTGTAGACAACGATTCAATAATACACTTTTCTGTTCATAGCGATTTTTAGAGTGAATATACTTAAAAATGACTTAAAATGTAATTAATAAAAACAGCCATTTGATGGGCAAGTGATGAATGAATTTTACAAAAAAAAAAAAAAAAAAAAACTGAGTTTGTAAATAGAGAAAAAAAATTACGATACGTAAATCATGGGATAATAATTAATGTAAACGTTACCTCCTTTGCATTATTTTCAAGATTTTGGCATGATATTGAAAACAGTTTTCGGGTGGAAGAACTTATAATATGGAAATATGACCAACTAAAAGCGATTGCGAATTTGAATTACACAGTAAAAAGTTTTATGTCAAAATTAACATAATTATGTTAAAATCGGCCTACATAATCTTTATATCGTTTTTGTTTATGTTTACCTTTTGGGGAAAACAACAGAAAAAATTTGTGTAGATCAATTTAAACATAATTACATAATATTTTTTACTGTGTAGATTACGGCATATACGATAAAGCTTACAGTAGTTTAGTAATAATTTTTGCATTATTAATAGTGAGCATAATATTTGGTTTTGAGATGCATTTGGCTAACACGGTTATTTTAGCAAGAACTTGGGTTTTTAGTAAAACATGAAGTCTCATAAAACCACAATGGTCTGCCAAATAACGAAGTTAATCAAAAATCTGTTTTTGCGAAACAAAATGATAAAAGTTACGAAATATTAATTAGAATGTACCTTTTAAACGATATGGAGGCAGTTGGCTTCAATGCCGAAAGCTCACGTTGAGCCGGCTCAACCGTTGAACTAATCCACTCGAGCTCGTAAAAACCAACGTTTTGATGAGCTGATGCGTGTCAGAAACCTCCAGAGGGGACTGGCATTATTGGATTACTTTAGTAATTCGAATTCATCTAAAATTAAAAAGATAATATAATAATAATAATTATTATTATTATTAATCATAAATAGGCCAAATAAGGTTAGGCTGAAAAGATTTATGGTAGACTAAAAATCAAAACGCAAAATCGCATAAAACCGCTAAATAAATCTTCAAATGACAGACTTAATAAAAAAATTGGTATTTCGCTAAAGAGATGATGAGTATGTTGCTCTGATTGCATCATTTAGGACGATATATGTAGACGGTCGACTGCAATCAATAAATAAAAAAAATCAAGTCGGTGATCAAAGGAAAGCAAAATGTGGAAAATCGAAACTTTCAAAGACAGATTACCTTATTTTACAATTAATTGCTAATGAAAACGCGAAAAAAGAAAATCTTGTCCGATTTGGTTGACAAATGAAATAGATTCGAAATTGAAAAATATACCAAATTGGTATATATAGGCACATACTATATATTTACATACATAGATAAATACATTTGTAATAAATATACGGTATATTTACTTATCTCTAACCGACATTAACTTAAATACTATTTTTCTCCTTATTCGACGTCAAACAAAACATTTCTATGTTATGTTAGCAGAAAAAAGGAAATCTTTAGATGCTTATGTTTGCTTTAATTTGCTTAATAACATATACTGTATGTGATTAATTCGTCCATTTTACGAAATATTATTTAAGCTTTTTAAAGTAAAGAAAGTATAATAAAATTCATATAAGTAAATTAATGACAAGCTTTTGACAATGGGTCGCCATGAGGATCTTATATCCATTTTTTGTGCTAATTCCGAGCTATTCATGTATAAGGCGTTTTTTATCTTCAGAATATATTTTACGTGCTGCACATTTTTATTTTATAAAATTTCTGCAAAACTTCAGTTCATGAGACATCAGCCCGTCGGGTGTCAGCTCTGGAACGATCATATAGTCCATCTTTGACTTCGATAAGAAAATCAAAGAAATGAATACGAGTACAGCTTTGTTCGAATGTTCGGTCTTTGCAAAATAAATTCATTATTTTCCCGCAATATCAGTCCATTGTGATAATTCTGTCGAGTGTTTAAATGAAAAATTTGATAAGATTTTCCTTATTGATTGCTCAGTGTAAAAAATACACAATTAGAAGTGACAAATGTTTTTTTAAAAACCGATGAAATAAAAAGGTAAAGTATGGTAAATGTGAATTTAAGCCAAAATCTATACAAAGTGGTAAAAGTTTGAAAATATTAAAGCAAAAGCCTTGACTGAGGTATCACTTAAAATAAGTCAGAAGAGTACTCTTTAAATTTTTGTTTTTCCATATAATAACGATTGCAATAGCAGTTTCTAATAGCGACGGATGGGTCACAGTAAAATTGTAGCTTTGGACCTCTGTTTATTTTAACCACTAAAATTGCAAATTTAAAATTTTCAATTTCGATTTTTTTAATGTTAACATTGTTTTTAGAATACTAAAATAATGTAAATATATGAAAGCTGCGAATTTTTATTGACGCTAGCATCTTTTTCTTTCATTTTAAAAGCTTAGAAATGAATTATGGTAAACTTTTACTTCAAACATGGGGTAAAGTTGAGAACTGTTATGTTTGCCTTTTAAGGACCATTTAAATTCAATCTTCTTGTGAAATAATATTGCTATTTGCTAGTCGTTATAATAATTACTTCGAATACTATTTTCATTAACCTCTATTTCAAACGGCCAAAATAAAAATTGGCAGCTTTAATATTCACATTGTTTTAGTATTCAAAAACAATATAAATGCAAAAAATGGATAAGCTTTCAACGTGATCCGAAATTGCGGTGAAATCGAAAGAAAGAACTTTTTAATTTTTATTAGACCTTCGAAGAGGAGAAAAAAAAATTGAAATTATACAGATTAATAGTTTTTATGGAGCCCCAAATTTTAAAAAAAATTGGCAAGAAAAATATCGGAAAAGATTTTATGAGCATTCATATTCCAAAGCCATCAACTTCACCCTATTTTCAATAATCTTACAATGATTCTCTATTTAAAGTCTTAAACCTACAAAAAATGAAATAGATTTCCGCATTTAATACCGGTATTTACCAGTAATGAAAAAATTTTTACCGGATTACCTTGGTAACGGTAAAATTCGGTAAAATTGCAATTGAAACTAGTGGCGTAGCAGACCATTTAAACTTCTCCCTTTCACGGGGGTTCTACCAATCTTTATATCAATATGTAAAGTTCACGAAACGATATTTTTAGTCAAAAAGCCGTAGATAAATGGTCAAAGCGTTTCTATGTGTGGGATATTGACGAAATTGTATTCTTTGTGCCAGAATTACAATTCAAAAGAACTCTTAGAAAAAGTTCGTTTTTTTTTTTCCACTACCAAATTATGGAAGTTTTAGGTTCTCCTTGATTAAAAATTGTTAGGCTGATTGAATATTTGTTAAATTAACAGCTATGAAAACTAATTTAAAAAATTTTCATTTTTAGGACAACGACGGTCGTAAAGAACAGTTTAGATTACCAGCCCAACTTCTTGTAACCAAAACTCATTCAAAATTTTCCAGCCAATCTATTCTTTTACATTACCATTTTATAATTCTTTATCCCTATTCGACATCTAACAAAGCTATCATTGCATCTTTGGAAAAAAAAAAAAAAATTATCTTCCTTCGCTTCTTTATATTTTTTATTCTTGAGATTCTCTTCCATCCCGGTTTCTTGCCAACTCTTTCGGCTGTTCTTTTATTCATCCCTTGAGATTTAAACGATGGAAGAAAGGAAAAAAATGACAGAAAATCCGAAGAATCCTCTAATAACGGGGTTTGTCGAAAAGAAGGTAAGTTATCACTAGTTCTTTGAATTTTTTTAATCCTTAAATAGATATTCAAGAAGTGGAAGTAGAGATATTTCTTGTTATCTCTATCTGTAAATGACTGTATAATCCGCATATCTGGATGCGGATAACGAAATAATGACGTTATGATATGTTCGATTGTTTACATGAGAACTTAAGGGGTTAAGGGATATAACTGATTGCTACAGAAAATTTTGCAGAGATTATGAATATGAAGTCAACAAGGAAAATATCTTCAAAAATCAGATTGTTGTTCAAAAACCTGCACCAAATATAATTTGGGTTTTATATTCATGTTCTAGGTAAATTCGATAGGAATTCAAGGTTTTTTATACGAAAAATTCAGCTTTAAATGGCCATTTTGAAAATTTCAACCAAGTCCATTTTACAACTCAAAAAGGTTAAAAAAAAAAAAAAAAAACTTGGAAAATTATTGGTAAATACTCTTATTTGCATTGAATTTTATATTCAAAGTAAACGTTTTCAAATTAAGAAAGCACCCGAGAAAAACGTCTTATCAAATTTTTAAAAAAATTTATAGGAACGATTCCTATAGATGCATACCTTGAGAATGGCTCATGTAGAGGACAATAAAAAAAAGTAAGACATTATTTGATTTGATTTTTCAAGCTAAGATTGCATCAACTCTTAAATTTTTTTTTCGATTTCTAAAAATTTATGTAATTGGATTGACGGACGGATATTTCCGGTCGTTTTTAAATGGACCTTTTTATAAGATTTTATAATTTTTACTTCTATTGACCTTCTACAAACCCCCTGCATGAGCCATTCTTAGGAATCGTTCATATAGATTCTTCTTAAAATTTTATAAAAGACGGTTTTCTCCGGCGGATATTTGAACAGCTATCCTGGCGAATGCCAAAAGCTTAATCAATAGCTTAGCCCAGATTGTTCTTAAATTTTAATTTTAATTTTAATTTTAATGTCATTTTTATTTTCTGTGAGAATCGGAACGAATAAAAAATTATTTCACAGTTTGATCCTGCTGCCAGCGGCTCAGAAAGGAGCGAGTGTTCACAATCCGGAAGTGATTCACAGACAAAGCAGACTCTAAAAAGGCGCCGAAAAACTAGTTCTAGTAAAGGTACACCTAACAAACGTTCCAAAAAGGATGATTCGGAGGACGTGTATGATAAGGAAGCAGAACTCTTAGAAGATGAAACACCACATGGATTAAAACGGAGTTTGCATGGAGCAATCTATCAGTTGCAACTCTTAGTACTTTTTGCATATCGAGGATTACAAAAAGTGAATAAAGGAGAATATGAAGATTTCTTTTTGGGCACCGAAATAGAAAAAGCTAAGAAATTTGATGACGTCGTTTTTGGGTACAAACTTCAAATGAATGAAGACGATAAAAATAAAATTAAAGAAAAAATTGACAATAGTAATGATAAAGGAGAGGACAATATAACATGGCTTTATCTACAAGCAAAGCATAAGCAAGATCCAGACAGCAATGATAGCATTATTACAAAAACGAATTTGCTGACAGGAAAAGACAAAAAAGACCAATCATTTAAATTATTAAAATACTTGAGCGCGTTTTGTAAAATAGAAGATTTACAAAAAAAAGATGACAGAGCAATTAGCATTGATACCAAACCATATGAATGTCATATTAAAAAAGAACCAGAAGAGAAAGAAGAAAGTGATACAGGTGAAGAAAAAGTTCAACCAGAAGCTCAACCTCCGAATCTTCCAGGGCCATCTTCTGAATCCTTTATACCCGAAAAAAAAGAATCGAATTCAAAACTATACATCCTTTGTACGAACACTTATTTTAATAATAATGTTGAAGACTGGCTTGTAAAAAACAAGCTATCAAAAGAAGATTTGTTGTATTTTAACGATTTGGAAAAGTCAGGGACGGAAGAAGTCCGATTTAATATTAAAATAGTACTTCCAAAACTTTTGAAAAATTTGGTAGACAACTGCCGGAATTCGGAGATAATGACAATACAGAATGAAGTTTTAAAGGATTGTGAGAGAGAAATAGAGAAAATACGTTGCCGTTTGCAATTTAGAAATAACGGCGAAGAGGCAAAGAGAAGAGCTAGTTCGTTACTGAGACTAAAAATAAAAGGTAATAAAGTACAAGGAAAGACCATTATAAAAGAACTTGATGAATTGTTAACCCTGATGGGAAACATTCTAAAAGCAAAGGATTTCGAAGAGAACTCAAAGGCAGAGGACTCGGAAGCAGAGAACTCGAAAACGGAAGCAACGGATTATCAAACGTTAAAAGATGCTTACGAAAAGCTGAAAGAAGCTAAAAAGAACTTAGAAGACAAAGTAAAAGCAAAGGGCCCGAATAGTTTACCCGTAATAAAACAAAACGTTGGACAATGCGCTGAAAACATAGAAAAAACGCTTAATAACTATTTACAAAAAAGTATGGATATCACTGGATTGCCGAGCGAATTACAAACGAAGGTCCAGAGCCAGCTAGAAGAAATGAAAAACCAACAATTACAAAATATACTTGATAAGTTAATATCAACTGACTTACATATTTCAAAGGAAATTCAAGACGAAATTCGAAAAGAAATTCAAAATGAAATTGCAAAAAGAATTATTCCAGAAGAAATATTAAAGGATACTGAAAAAATCCTAGAAAACCCAAATACGGAAGACGCCAAAAAAAAAGTGATCTTAATCTCAAAAGAATTTAAAAATGCCGTTTCAAAGATTTCAAATTTGCAAAATAATCTAAAAAACATCGGGGCCTGTAAACATTTTTTACAGAATTTTAGATTCATCGTAAAGTATCCGAATGTTGACGAATTAAATAAATTAATTAATAGGTGGCTAACTGACGAATCAATCATAAGCGAAGAATCCAAAAAAAATTTAAAATTACTAAACGTGGATTTGGCAGCAAACACATTTGAGAAAGATATACTCAAATGGTTCAAAGAAAAAAATAGTAGATTTTTACGAAAGGAAGGCGTCAAACGGTTTATTGAATCAATACTTCAACAAATAAAAGGTATTATGGTTCAAGGTATGAGTAACACTTACCCGGAAAAACTAAAATCATATAAAATAAGTTTTACACATAAAAATAAACTAGAAGATTTCTTATCTTCCGCAGATAAAAATATTATTCATATAGAAACTCAAGCCACTAGATTGAGTGCCATTAAACTTCTCCAATGTTTAAAAAAAGATACATATATATTTCTTCGTTTGAGAACGTTGTTACGTTCGGACTTACAAGACTTAATTGTAGATACATTTTTAAATGAATACTCTTCTCTGGTAATAGATTGCCAAAAAAACGAAGAACACAACAAAACTGGCAACAAAAAAATAGATGTTGACTCACTGAAAGAAAAAGTGAAAAAACAGTGGGAAGAAAAATGGGGACAACCGTGGGAACAACTGCGGAATAAACTTCAGGGTAATGAAAAATTTAAATCCAAAAGAATTATTTTAATTGCCGAAAAGGAAGATATTTTTGTACAAAAAATAAAAGAAGAACACTCAATATGTACATTTGCCGATAAAAATGAATTTAAAAATTTAGATGAGGAGTCACAAATACGTTTACTACAAAAAAGAATAGACTTCCAAAGTTTCAATACAAAAATAAATGAGTCTGGAAAAGAGTTACCGTTAACTTTAAATGATGTTTTAAATAAGGAAACAGGCGAAAAAATTATTGATGAAGAAATTTTATCGGAACTAATTGAAATGGAAGAAGAAATCAAAATAGGAGATGAACGATCATTCACTCCTGTGCCTGATTATTACATAGATAGAACTCTAAAAAAACTTGGGAAAAAAAGGAGTAATGATAAAGATGTGAATCAGGAAGGAGAAGATTCCAATCAAGAAGAAGATTCGAATTACAAAGAAGAATATTTGAGTACACTTAACCCAAATCTAAAAATTGTAATCGTAGCCAACGATTCAGGAGTGGGGAAATCCACTTACTCGGCAAGCATGATTAAAAAAATTAAAAAAAAAAATCCAGACGTATGGGCAGTTAAATTAAATTTAAATGACCATGCTGAAGAAAAATCTACAAAATCCTTGGATATAGTTGAAGACAAAGATGGTCCTATTAGGTTCTTAATAAAAGCAGTAGTTCTTGGCCCCAGAAATATTCCAATGAACAAATTTCAGCAAGACCTTTTCAAAGAAACTTTATTAACAGAACGTCAAGAAAAGAAAATAAAAATAATAATATTTTTAGACGCTTTCGACGAAACTAGTCCCGGATATACATCTAAAATTACAAAGTTAATAGAATTTTTAATAGAGAGCAAAGTTACTCAAATTTGGATTACTACTCGCAGACACAAATTAACATATTTACAAGAAAATTTCTTAAACACCACTAACATCGCTAACTTTACTTTTTTATTACAACCACTTAACCTAGAGCAGCAAATTTCGTTTTTAGAACAGTATTGGAAATGGAAATTAAAATTTTCAAAAATTACTGATTTTCGAAAAGCAAAAAAAGCGATAATCAGCTATAAAAAAGAGCTTGAAAAAGTAAATGAAAACGACTATTTTAAAGACGTAAGACAAGAAATACAGCAATCAGTGGAGGAAAATAAGTATGCTTTATATATTGCTCCCTTAAGGGAAGCCTTGGAAAATTTAAACTTCAGCGAGCCTGCAAAAAAGCTGCTTGAGAAATGGGAAAACTTTAAGGCTAATGACAGGATAGAATTATTTCCTATATGTCCCTTATCCCTTGAAATTGTAGGTTCATTAATTTTTGATAATCATTTTAAGCAGATTACAGAGTTCGGATTGCTCCAATTATATGAAAAATACGAGGAAAAGAAATTCGAAATTTTTTTTAAAGAAAAAGCTAAAACAAAACCAGGTAATCAACCTGCGAACTTTTTGAATGCAATAAGCTCGGGGGCATTAAAACGAGTTTTTCAGGAATTGGCAGTAAAAAGCCTTTTTCCGGAAGAAAAACAATTACCGAATTTAAATTGTATGGAGAAATTGGAAAAGGATTTACTAAGCAAGAATATAACTGGAATAAAAGAAGAGCTTGCCAGAATTGGCTTCACTGCAATCGACCTTAGATTTGGCCACCGAAGTTTTGCAGAATACTTCGCAAGCCAATATATCAATAGAAATTGTGTGAAGAACACCAAAGTGCAACTTTTTTCAAAAAAAATAGTGAATTTAGAGGATTATAAACTCATAAAAATATTTTTAAGTAGTTTTTTACGTAAAAAACCTCCAGGTAACGATCCGCATAAACGTAAAAAACAGACAATAAAAATGATTTTGGAGGGGTCTGACAACATCCAGGACACTGCCAATTACACTTTGAATCCAACAAGTTAAAAGTTTTGGATTTTAGTAGTTTAGAAGTTTTGAAGTTGATAAAAACGCAAATCTTAAATATTGGTAGCAAGTACGAAGTTTTGAGTAAAGTGCTTTTAATTGATTGAAAATGATTGTCAAAAATTACTGTGTATACTATTTTAAATATGTTTTTCAAACGTTATACGTCCTTCTATTTGTCAAAATACTTCAAAAAAACTAAAGTCAGCCTTACGGGCATTCTGCAGTATTGGTAACTTTGACTTGACAAATAATGTAATAATAATAATAGTAGTAGCAGTATTAGTAGCAGCAACAGTAGCATATTTATAATTGTAGTGATATAATACGTGTAGTAGTGCACTTTCAGTACTTTTAAACTGTAAACATATTTTTTATGCTGTGTGTTTTTATATTGCAACGGATTTTCTGCACAAATTTTAAAGACATAAAAATTTAAAAATTAGTTTGTCACCTAATACCAACTTGTCCCGATCTAATAAGTTCTTCTCATTAAAAATGTCTTTACAAAGTCACCTAAGTCTCCGATGAAGACTTGTTTCTTGATAATTTAGAAGAAAATAAATAAATATAAATAAAAAAGCATTGTACATTTTTTTTAAAGTGATACCTCATTCCTTAAATTCTAAAATTATTAGGATTAAGTTCAGCTACGATTAAATTTTGAAAAGCAAGCATTAAATAACAGACGAATTCAATTAAAAAAAAAAAAAAAAAATCACAGCTCGTAAAAAAGAGAAGTTATGAAGTAATGTAAATAAGGCCTGATCATTGAAAGATTTTTTTTGGCTCATAAAAGTGATAAAAGCATTAAACCAAAATTAAACTCAAGCAAAACTAACCAAATTCAAACACAGGCACCGAAGCCATCTCAAACTAAAAAATTAGGGATCGTAGGGACCAAAAAATGGGGAATGAAGGACCATTTTAAGGATCTAAAAGCAAAAAATTAGCATAAAAGTTTGATTCCGATCATCCAAAAACTTTTTTTTTTTTTGCTTTTTACCGCTTGAGCCTATAAAATCCAACATCAAAAACTAGGCTCTCTTGTGAGGAAGTCTGACAATTTTTTTTTTAAATAACAGTTTTTTTTTATATTAAGTCACCAAAAAATTGAAGAGAAAAAAAAAGCGACTTTTAGGAATATTTTTTCAAATATTAAGAGACTCATGTTAAAAATAGGGACTTTACAAAAAAAAAAAAAAAAAACATGGTTCGATGCCTGCAAAAAGAATAGTTTTGACAGAACAAATTCGATTACGGCATATATGAAAGCTTAACAATATTTCCTTTCATTACAGTAACCGTAATATTCGGCTAAGATGATTAAAACGGTTCGTTTGCTTTGGCGAAACTGTGAATTTTACAAGAAAATATGAAACCACATAAGACGGCAGTTAGTCCTCAAATAAACGAGTTAATCAAAGGATTGGTATTTACTAAACTAATGATTAAGTAACTTTGGGCGTACCTTTTAAGACGATATATGAAGACAGTTGGCTGCAATGCCGTAAGACCAAGTAGAGCCTGCTGGATTATGAGAATTTACGCCTAACCGTTGAACTAAACCACCTGAGCTGGTAATGGCCCAAAGTTTCGATCTAGCTGACACGTGTCTGAAACCTCCCACGGCGATTGACATTGGAGTACTTGGTAATCCGGATTCGTCTAGAATTAAAGAAATATTTATGTAAAACAAGAGCGTAATTACGGCTAAAACATGAGTGTATATGACGGAAAATAAGAGACCTAAAGCATGTTATGTGCATGTAACTATGGTTTCTTTTAATCACAAAAAAAATTTACCCTGAGTAGTTGGTTCAGCTGCAAGTAAGGAGAGAGTCTGCCAATGAGATCCTTCTGGGAATACCGGCGTTACTTCTTTTCTAACCGAAAGTCGGCCGTTAGCGTCTAACACCCAGACGCCTTGCTCTCCGATCGAAATTTGTTTCAACGTTGTGCCACGCGGGGATTCAACAGTTTCCCAAGCGGTGCCTAAAGGATCGCTAGCTGTTATTCCTAATCTCCAAAACGCAGTTCCAGTTTTCCCTATCGTCCAAACTTGACCGGGTGCCGATGAAATGCTAATCATTTGTTGATCACTCGTCACGTGCTCCCAAGACAACCCCTTTACAAAAATATTTTTTAAAAATTAGCCTTCATATAGATTAAAATTTAAATTGTCAAAAATGTTACCGCTGGGCAAGATTTGGAAACTCCTCTTCTATACAACACGTATCCGTTCGCAGCTACGGCCCAAGCTACAATTTCGTCCCCGTCAACATGTAAACTACAGTCCAAAAGAGGTGTGTGGCCTAATTCAGTCCAAGGGCCTTCAGTTTCTAACCTAGCTCGTCTGACCCATCGTCTTCGTCTTACGTAATCGGTTAGATGTTTAGTTCCGTGATAAGAAGAGGGGAAATCTACCGCATATTGCCATCCTTCTTTGTCGACCCCTCCTGGAGTGTGAAAGTCAACGCTCCAGTCGTTCACCTGAAAATAAAATAAAATAAAACTAAATTAAATTAAAATTTAGATGTTTATAAAACGAGACAAAACTCAAAAGCTGCACGAAAAATAAAAACCTGATGGGGTTATAAGACTGAAATCTTTGACGGGAATAAAAGATAAATTTCCGGGAATATTTCATTTTATTCAATTAGTACTGTACCAACTCTCCTATATTTTTTATTTTCTCAAAATTACCATCAATTTCCGGGAATTTTTTGGATATGTTAAATCACGCAGGGATTTTCAGGGAATATTTAGGAATATTGAACACAATTTTTTCCGATCCTGAAAAAATCATTAAATTTCCAAAATACAGTATATAATTTCACGAATCACGAGGAAAAAATTAATTTTAATTAGAAAGAAAGAGTTCATTTTTCGGAAATGATTTCTAGCTTTTAGTCGCCTATAAATTACGGGCGCATCATTATGGTTGATTTGGACTCTAATATGCTTAAGCAATTTAAGGGCAACCCCTCTGAATCTTATTAAAAGTTAAATACAAAGAGGGGAAAAATCCAGTGCGGTAAATTTATCAAATATAAATATAAATTTCCAGGAATTCGTTTTAAATCCCCGCAAGTTTTACATATAAATAGGAATAGCTCATTTTTTTGTTTAGAAACACCTACCCATTGCCATTTTTTCGACAGCAATTTCGTCTTCTCTCTCGTCCTTTTATGCCTCCCTGTAACATCGGACCACATAAACCTATCGGTGGGTAAACCATGTGAAGTGTAACCAGTCAAAGGATTCCATCTTTGATTTTCGTAAACGTAATAATTATGCCCGTCAGTCATTTTATGATTCGTACTTGAGTCCGTTCCTGCAAACAAACGAAAACATTTCAGTACAAAAAAAAATTTCAAAAATAAATTTTTAATCTTACCATCTCCTCCTGTGTAAACCCAAGCAGTAGTGTCAAAACCTATCCCCCACGTGATCCCCCCAGCCGACTCAACCTTCCTCAAATGCCCTCCGATTTGCCTCCAAAACATGGAACTGGGTTGCATGATCACATTCGGAGCGGAATACTGAATTTTATTTACGGACATATTTCCGTTACAGGATAAGTGAGTCACGTGAGCCGGGGTTATGCAAGCGGGTTCTTCTAGGGAAAACGAATCCCTAAAAGCGAAATCGGTAAATTTTTTACCGTCCACGAACACCCTAAAATAATCTGTATCACATAGTATTTTGATTTCGAATAGAGAACCGGGTTTGAAGGGCTGGCACCCCCTGCGGTCTTCCGGTCCCCAAACGGAATTTTTTTTCGCGTTTCTAACGACTACATCTTCACTAAAACGAGGATTTAAATGGAATGCTATGTCGGGACTGCCGCTTTCCTTAGCGCAAGCTAAATCTATCATGAAGCGATCGGCTTTGTCGTGAACGCAGCCGTGGATTACGACGTAGGAACCCGGGAGGAAACCTGCGTGCAAAGGCATTTCGAACGGTATCGTCGCGTTCGAAACGTTCATTTCTACGGAATGTTCTCCGCCTCCGGAAGGGCATTGTTCCATCTGTAAATATAAAATTATTGTTAAAAATTTTGGATTCGGTCCCTTATTCAATTTTTTTCAATTACCGAAATATAAGCTGGGTCGCAAACGAAAATATCCCCGAGAGCCGTCGTCATCCAAATCGAATCAGGTCCAGGTGAGCCAGATATATTTCTAACCCGACAAGAAACCGAAGAAAGCTCCGTGATCCAATCTTCCAAATCGTCCTCCCCGCTGAACTGCAGCCTAACAGGCGTGAACGTGTTAATTTTAAATATTCCCAGTCGGGGACTCCGAGGCTCACTGCATCTTACAACTCCCACGATATCACCCATGTTCACCTGATCCAAAGTATCGGTTTTATCGGGGCTAGAAAGCGTCAGGGTTCCGCAATCGGAGCTGTCGTTACCTCCGCTGACCCATTCCAATTCTATGATGCAATCTTGATAGGTCGTCTCTCCGGGGAGAAGGCATTTGGCATTACCGGCTTTTACGTACGATGAAGTGTCGATGGCTTTTTCGTAATTTTCTAAATCGATTTTATCCTCGGGTATTCTATTTTTTAATTCGTCTAAAATTTTAATACGCCATGGTTTCGTTAAGTCGATTTTCTGAGCTGCATTGTTTTCGGTAAACCTAAAAAAAAAAATTGGCTGATTATGTCTATTTAATTTCTTTTTTTTTTTTTTAATTTTGAAACATCAAAAACTTACCAATTAGGCAAACTATTAACGTTGACTAGACAAGCTCCAGCTTCGACCGAAGCCCAAAAAGCTTCGCTATCGGCCCAATACAAGTGATCATCCTCCTCTTCTCGTTCTCCGTGTTCGCTGTAAACCCCAGCGAATTCGTCAGATTCAAAAATACTGCTATCGACTTCGTTACGAGCTTCAGTGGCGACTACCGTCCCTCCCGTGTGTTGAGGGCTCCAAGACCTGGTAGGTTTAGTGATTTCTGTAACGAATTTACGATTAAATGTAAATCTAAATAATGTCAACTAAATTAAATTAAATTGGAATTTCAATCAAATTCAGCTAAATTGAATAGCAATACACTTGCCTCTGCTAATAACAGGATGACTAGAATCTTCATAATTATTGTTCCCTTCTTCCTCTTTAGATTTTTCCTCAACGATGTCAATTGGATGGGGGAAATTTTCAGAGATGTGATAAGGGTAGCCGTCTTGCAAACTAGACGAAATGTTACTAGAATCAGAACCCTGAGGACTTCCGTAGGATTTTAATGAAGTACCATCCGTCGATTTTTGCCAAATATTTCTAGTGTTTGCTGGTGCGGAATGGCATGTGTCGTCTAAGTCCAACTCCGTTTTTATTTGGGATTCGTGTGACCCACTGAGCCGATTCTGAAACAATGAAAAAAATTATATTCACATATAGAAACATTCACAATGCATTTTTAAAATAAAAGTGTAACGACCAAGAAAATAAAATAAATATTAAAAAAAAAGGCAAATAATAAATTACCAAAGAAGTCCAGCTTCTATGTCTCTTTTCCCTTGGTGTCCCACTGACTGGTCCTCCTGAGAATAAACTAACGGAACTATTGGTTCTACTGAGTTGGGTTGGAGCACCGATTAAGCGCCAGGTTTTCCCTGTCAAATCTTCCTGAGTAACTGCCGTTCTAAAGTACAAAAGCCTAAAAAAAAATTAATTATTTTAGATAACGAATGGTCATAGAATGGCCTCCTGGCTAAATCCTGATTATCTCTGCTTTACAAATAGCCGATAACATAGATATGTGCAGGGAGATAGCATATATTCAGTAACAAGTTGGTTGGACTTCTTAAAGAATTCTTTTAATTTTTATGTGAAACATAAAAGCATACCTATCTTCTGCTCCAACAGCCCAGACTTGATCGTTAGAAGCAACTGACACACTAGCCATACTACCAATCATTTCTACCCATCCAGACCCTTTTGCTAATTCTTCACTAACTCCTGAACTTTCCCCTCTTATTCCTTTTCGAAACCAAACTCTATTGTCTCTTGTGATAGCCCACAGTCCATTGCAACCAACAGAGACTTGATTCAATAATAAATTTTCCCCGGGTTGTTCTACTTCAATCCAACTTTCTCCTAAAAATGGAAAAAAACATTAAAAACAGTTTGAATTTTTTGTTTCATGAAAGTCATTTTAAAAAAATTTTCTTATGAAAAAAACGAAATAAAATCCATAAATTAATTACCTGTAAGACATTCTCTTGTAATGCCAGTTCGAACTAATGCTTTACCATTCCACAAAACAACCCAAACTAACCCAGTAGGTCCAACGCTAATCTGACTAACTTCGCACCCTTGAGGCATTGCAATTGCACTCCATCTTTGTCCTTCTGGAGAAAAATTACTAACTTCTGTTCGGAACATACTCTGCCATGAGCTGTCACAGCCCATACCAACATCATTCCTGGTTTTCCCCCAGGCATTTGATTCCCTCCTATGGAGACTCCAATAAAAGGCTCTCTGGTTGGATCTTTATGAAGAGGAGCTATTGCACACCAAGAATTTAAAGCACTATAGCGTCGGTAACGAATCCATTTTCTTCTTCGGACACAAGATGACCATTGTTTCTTGGGATAATATGTTGCTGGAAAATCAACGGCATATGTCCAGCCCTGCAAAAAAAATTAATTGGATTAATATTGTTATCTAAAAAAACTATTTTAGGATGACATACATCATGATCCAAGGGTTGCCCATCTAGTGTCATCTCTAAATGCCAGTCCCCTTCCCATTGCCAAGCCATAGATGGCAACCTTATATTTTTTAAAGTTCTATCCTTTGTTCCATCTTGATTTGAAAACTGATACCTGTCAGTAGGTAATAGTCTTCTACTGAACCCCTCAAAAGGAGTCCACCTTTCATTTTCATAAGCCTCTTCTTTTACCCTAATTGGTATATCTAACCCGTGCACGTGAACGTAAACCTGTCGATCTCCCCCTAACGCCCATAAAAAATGTGGCACCGCTGACAAATGCTTGAATTCTAGCCCTAAATATATAAATTCTCTCCATTTCGTCCCGTTGGTTGACAGACCAAACACACGTCCTTCGTGATTTATAGCGAACAAGAGCGTGCTCGGCATTGTAATTACGTTAGAATATCATATTATATTATTTATTGTCACAATAAAATTAAAAATTGTATATGTTATCAACCACTTGATAGAAAAATAAACTAATAAACATTAAATCGAACTGTTGCCTATTTCCAAAAATTTCACAAATAAATTAGACAACTCCCCGCCATGTTGTATACATCTTAATCCATTCCTAATGGGAAAATTAAAAATGGCGTCCAACATTTTAAAGACTGTCATAATTACGAATGCAAAAGGACTCTTAAACGACTTCAGCGCTTCTGCAACGGACATTTATACCACTCATAAGTTAAGTAGATATATTTACCGTATAAATATACGCATTATTTTGAAACATTGTCCGTTACCGCAATTTTAAATCAAAACTTTGTTTATTGTTTTCGGTTCAATTAAAAACCATGCAGCAATTCATTCTCATAAGAATGGGAAATGAAGCGGAAAAATGAAGAGGGAACAATGAGAAAACCGAGTGGAGTGTAAACAATTATCTGAAATGGTGGTATGGTGAGCTATGTCAAATTTTTTTAAGTAGCAAAAGTAGATGCTATGGATCAATGAATCATACGAATGGACAAAAGTTCGTTAAGGAACGTTTATCTAAAATCTTCATAGTGAAACCCTAGTGTGCTCAATTGGCCTATCACGTGACATGACGTATACTTGTGAAGTTAACCAGGATTGGCTAAGAGCGATATTACGTACACTTGTGAAACGGTTAACGAAAACTGATTGGCAGCGCCATTTTAGGGGAACGGGGGGGTGCGGAGTAAGAGACGAAATTGAGCACACTATGGTTTCACTATGAAAATCTTAACAATCAATAGTTTTGCAGAAATATAATAAAACCAAATAAAAAACTACATATAAAGTATATACGGCACATATATACGTATACCTTTTTTTTTTATTAATTCCTGGGTAACTTGCTTCTTTTAATGGTTCAAAGTAGGGTGCAGTACATGTTTTCAGCGACTTTTAGAGCATGTATACTGGTACATTAAATTTAATTAACAAATTACAAATATAGGATCAGGCATTTGATGGGCAAGTGATATGTATAAAACTTTTTTTTAAATCATTTCAATTATTTTTTAGGTTGCACAAATGCTCAATCTGCAATGGCACTTATAGAAAACACTGTGCCGTTGCCAAGGCCTAGGATTGAAATCATTATATTATGCCCATCAGAATTTAGAGCAGAATTAATGCAATCAGTAGTTAATATACAAGTAAATCAGCATTGTGATCGTTTATTTCTGTTAATTATATTAAAAAGGAATTATACAGGAGAGGAGCTATAATTGATGAGCGAAAATTGAAAAGCTTATTTACGGATTGGTTTTTCGAAGTGATCATAGGTAGAGATCTTAAGAAAAAGGAATGTAAAATGACTGTTATCAACCCTGCCGTCAGAAGGCCAACGAGCCTTCTGTTTTAACTTCAATTTTTTTTTTTTTTTTTTTTTTTTTTCTAGGACTTCCTAGACCAGATTAAGTTGGTGGCAAATGATGCTAGGAACGCCACAATGGATTGTTTAATTATTATTATTATTTTTTTTTTTTTTTTTGATAAGTTTCCTATTTTTCTTTCCTTTCTTTTTTTTTTTTTATCATTACCGTATTATTCTTTTAGCTGTTTATCGAGATCCTTTTGTCTTTTCTTCAATTAAACTGCATAACACGCAGGTCTTTTTTTTTTTGTTTTTTCTTCTTTTCTGGCATACGACAACTAACTCGTACAGTGAGGTTAAGATGACTGCATTTGTAAGTTCCCGCCATCCCCGCCAGAGGGGAAGAGTGTCGGTGCGGTCACCCATCCAGAAGCTGGCCCGCATCAATGCTGCTTAACTTCATTGATAGCCAAACCGCTACATGGACAAGTCACCACTCCGACCCGTGTTCGACATTGTCCTCACATTACAAATGCTTATTACATTATTTTAACGATCACTTCATTGAAAGTAAAAATTAAATCGAATTGTGGTTGCTTATTTCAAAAAATTATCCAATAAAATTAAAAATTCTGTACAAAATAACACAATGCCACTGACACTTCTCCGTTTGTTTTCAATACGAAAAATAAAATGGCGTTCAAAATAACGATCATTGGACTTCGCTTACATTTCTGCCATCAACAGATTTTTTACCGCTCCATAAGCTAACCATGTATTTATCGTTTAAATATATATAGCTGTTTTAAAGTACCGTCCGTGGAGGCTATTTTAAAATCTACAACGTTAATTCTTCTAAAGCCATGCATCAGAATTTACAATTAAAATGACATCATGCAACAAACAACCATTTCTCATCAATTAAAACTAATTACGCAACAATGATGCAAACACCATTGCTTACTACCATTTAAAAATTTTTAACAGCAATCGGTGAGCTGTCATTCAGCTTTTTATGAAAACTACCAAAAGGAGCAATCAAATCATAGGTAGAAGTTGAAGACCTTAGGGGAAAAAAGATTAGATTCCATTTGTTTACATTCTGCTTTGCTCCGATGTTTAGCTTTTGTTAAAGAATTGCAACAAACCATGGAACCTGATCTTTTCCCTGGGGTCTTCAATTTATTCAAAGGTTGATTTAAAAACTTAAAAGGCCCATTTAATAAATTTGCAAAAATATAATAAAAAAACCAGGTACATATTAATTGTTTTACAAACAATGTCTTAGGAACATGCCACCTAAAGACTAGCCGATTCAATATGCACTGACTATACTTAAAGTCTAACTTTTTTAAAACATAGTATAAAATTTCTATTCCTACAAAAAAGCTAAAAATTTTTGATGAAAAATTTAAAATAAAAAATAATAAAGAACCGATTATTACATGATAGTGTCTCTTAATAGACTTAAACATAATCGTTCAAATGACTGAACTACCAGCCTGGATTTTTTCACTTGATTCTCTAACTATACTCATTCATGAATTTTTATAGATTGATATGCTGACAAAATATATGAATAAAACTTTCATATAAATGATTAAATTTACCTTTGATCAAATTTGAAAAAATTTTGTGAAGCTGAATTAGTTTAGAGTTACTACATTACATGAGTGAGATTGATTTACATTGAGCTAGGGAACATAATATGACTCCCCGTTTATGCTAAAAAACTAATGACAACTGAAATGAATAAAGAAAAACAAAAATAAACAATATGCTGCTGGCTTTTATAAATTATCAGACTTTATCCAAGCAATGCATAGTTAAAAAAAAAAACATTTCTACAATATCAAATAATGAAATAGAAAAATACAGGTATCAACTCCAAAAATATTTTCCTTCTTTATGTTCGAAAAAAAATCATGATTTTTTCCTTTCTGATGCAGCAAGAATTAGGACAAAAATTTCTTAACTTTAATTTCAACAGCAAAGTCTTTAGACAGGTAGTCAAACTTTGAAAAGATTGATTTCAACCTCAAGCCAACAGTTTTCTCATTTTCTTCAATTTTTCCCCAGTTCACAAATTGATTGTAAGGGCTGCAAAAAGCTGATAAGGTAAAAAAAGACTGCTGATTTGGTTTCGGAAATCTTTGATCAATTCTTATGGTATACATGTATCGACCAGCTTTCTCTTGTTTTTTACCCAGGTACTGAACGCAAAGATACAAAATATGATCCTCTTTCTTATAAAAAAATCGAGCCAGAAAATTATTTTCAACTTCTGTTATATGCACAATGAAATATTTCTCTTTATATAGCAAATATCTTTCGGATTTTCCTAAGAAAAATTCACGCTTTATGTCCAGTATAAGTGAAAGAGGGTCAGAATATTTTCCAGCTACACGATAAACATTTTTGTTATGATTTTTATTAAAGTGATCATTTATGTTAAGAAGATCCATATCTTTTACTATGCAAAGGCAACAATTAACTTTCCTAAAGAAACATTCTTCTTCGTGCTTTTTAATTTCTGAAATAAGAAAACATTCCTTGCATCCTACTGGATGATTTGGGCATCTAATCAAGTAAGTTTCGACAACTTGATCCAAAAGGGTGATTTTAAAATCAATGAATTTTCCTCTGCATACTGGGCACTTATCTATTGCAGCTCGGCATTTGCTGCAAGTACCATGTCCATTTTCACAGCAGGAAACTGGAGGCAGAAGCCAATCCAGGCAGACCGGGCATTCCATTAGGCTATACTTTCTAGTATCCAGGGCAAAGGCCATGGTGATGAATGGTAAAACTATTCATTTAAAAAAAAAAAAAATTAAATTAAATTCCGATTTGGTTGAAAATTTGATTGGGAGGGTCATCAGTTGTAAGAAAAAAAATATTTACAATTCCAATTTTAACAGAACCTAAAGACTTCTCATGTTTATTAGCTTTCTTTTTTTTAATATAAGTAGTTGGATTTAGTCCAAGCTAGTAAAAGACTATAAACACAGCAACATACCTTAAAAAGCCGAAAATCTTAAAAAATTACGTATTGCAAAAGAACAAACTTTTTGCTTATAAAACAACACGGGAGGGATTTTGGACTCACTTTCACTTTTACGCTTGGATTTCAATAGTTTTCAATATAGGCTCCGAGCGACTTTGACTGCAGCGCCACCATTAAAATCATGTTTAGCTTATAAAAAAGCAATATTTTCCGCGAACTAATTGCGTGATGGAAATTTATACGCTTCTATAAGGTTAACAGGTATATTTAAGTGTATATTTATTTTTAAAAAAGTCGCTCGGAGCCTATTACCAACTTTTTACAATTTTCTAAAGCCACGTTTTTTATTATTATAATATCACAGAAAAAAAGTTATAAAAATTTATTCCAATATTTTATATACCAATAAATATTTATTGGAGTTGAACAGTATTACCATCCATCGACTTTGTATAACTTACAATTAAGGAAAATTATTAGTTTCAAGAAAATGTTTTTAGAGTTAATTGTCGCCATATTTATTATTTTTTTTTAAAGGAACTCATCGGAACTCATGAATTAATAATTAATAAACTCACATTCTAAACTGTTATCAAAACACGGATAAAAGTTTGATAAAAACCTAACATCAATAAATGTTTGACTTAAGATCATAACAGACCTCCTTAAAAATTTTGCATAAATATAATAAAAACTAGGTACATATTAATTTTTTTACAGATATTTTCTAGCCATTATAGCCTTTTTTAGCCTTTTTTAAGCCATTTACAGCCCTTTAAAGCCATTCCGTACGCAATGTAGTGTTTTCAGCGAGTATCAAAAAGGGTTTACTTAAAATCTAACTTTCCTAACAGATCTATAAAAACATAAAATATAAAATTCTTTTTCTATAAAACAGCCATCTGATTTCATTCAATATTAAAAAAATAAATAACAAGGACAAAAAAATGATTTTGGCCTAATATTAATCTGAGTTTAAAGCTTTAGACATAATCGTTCAAACTGACTGAACGCAGCCTTAATTTATTTTGCTGGATTTAATGAATTTTTTCAAAATAATTTTTTATAGGCTGAATAGCAAACAAAGAAAGCAAAAGAAGAATTTAGTTAAGAGTTAATTAAAGAAATTACTACAACAAATCTAATCACAGAAGCACAGAAGCCAAATAATTCTACAATTAATTAATAAACCACGCAGTTAATTGATCATTAGGGCTCGAACCGAATTTATATTCAAAAATCAGTAATTTAAAAGATCTAAATTGGAAAAATTATTGACCAATTAGTAACATATTTGGGACTTATTATAGATCAAAAATAGCAATTTTTGACTTGATTTTTGCCAAAATTATAAAAATTGCATGCCACAATATTTTTAGTTAATAAAAAAAAATGCAGTGAAAAACTGGAAATGCGTGTTTTACGCATTTAGTTCGGGCCGCTCAAATATTGCGTAAGCAAAAAAATTATGTTTTAGACGCCCCCTCCCAAATTAAAATTTTATACTTGGTTTTAAATGCCCCCCAAAAAAAATTGAAGGAAAACCAACAGACTAAAAATTTTTTTTATAAAATTTAAACAGGTTCATAATTTAACCGGGGACTTTTTCGTTAAAAAAATTGACAAAATTCGAGCCCTAAAAAAAAACAAAAACAAAATTCACAACTAGATAATCTACCGGCCAATCTAAATACTAATAAGGCGAATCTACTTAAAAATTGATATAAAGTACCTTTTAAGAAGATATATGCAGGCAGTTCGCTTTAATTACCGTAGACCACGTTGATCCAGTTGGATTATAAGGATTTACGCTTAATCTCTGAATTAGTTCACCCGACCTTGTGATACCCCAAAGTTTCGATCTTGCCGAAAAATATCTGAAACCTTCAGTGTTTTCCTCCATCTCCAGTAATCCGTATTCATCTAAAAATTAAAGTAAAAAATAAATACCCTAGGACTGGCTACATGATTTTGGAAAAAAAAATGATTTTTCATTTTACCGTTAATTGTCTTATCAGCTGAATGCAAAGGGAGACTTTGCCATTGACATCCTTCTGGGAGTTCCGGCGTTACATCTTTCCTAACCCAGAGCCGACCTTTTGCGTCTAACGCCCAAACGCATCGATCGCCGATTGAAATTTGTTTTAAAGTACTTCCACGTGGGGATTGGACAACCTCCCAAGCTGTCCCTAAAGGATTGGAAGCTGTTATCCCTACTCTCCAAAACGCGGTTCCGCTTCTCCCGATCGTCCAAACCTGATTGGGCGCCGATGAAATGCTGATCATTTCCTGATCGCTCGTTACGTGCTCCCAGGATAATCCCTAAAAAAATTTTTAATTTATGCAAATTAAAATTATAGCGCTTTGAAAAATTTTTAAAAACTTACAGCAGGGCAGTCTTTGGTAACTCCTCTTCTATACAAAACGTAACCGTTAGCAGCGACGGCCCAAGCTACTATTTTGTCTCCGTCTACGAGTAAATTACAGTCTAAAAGAGGTGTGTGGCATATTTCAGTCCATGGACCCTCCGTTTCTAGTCTAGCTCGCCTGACCCATCGTCTTCGCATCACGTGGTCGGTTGAGCGTGCAAATCTGTGATATGAACTTGGGAAATCTTCCGCATACTGCCATCCTGCCGTGTCGACTCCTCCTGGCGCGTTAAAATCGATGCTCCAATCGGTTACCTAAAAATTGAAAAAAAAAAAAATAAGTTAAAAGGAGAAAAAAGGCAAGAGAGAGAAAGGGCAAGCGTTCAAATATTACGCCGAAATTTTTACGGACATTTCTAAGGGGGAGGGGGGCTCCCCCTCGTCTTAAAAAACTGGTCTTTTATTTGAGTCTTTTTTTTTTTTTTAATTTCATTTGCAAGAAAATTTGACGGGTTCCGATCCGCAAAATTCAAGTGAGCAAATATTTCGTAAGTGAATTAACATTAGTCTTAACAAGGTCAGGGAGACTTTCCACTAGTCTACACTTCTGCAGACGGAAATTAAGTGCCAGAACATTTGTTGTATCAGAACTCTGATACAACAAATGTACCAGAACTCTGATACAACAAATGTTCTATCAGGTACAAAAATGTATCATGCATCACAATGTAAATGTAGAATTTTCCGAATATACCAGAACTTGAGAACGTTTATCAATTTGTCATATTAAAATTTATTCTTAAAAAAAGGCAGAACCATTGAATTCTCTCACGTTTTTGTTATAATTATTTGAAGGGAGGAGATAGTTCTGAAGTACAACAAATGTTGTACAATCTAAATATTTGTTTCCAAAAACTTGAATCCAAAAGATTCTGCATTTCTGCAGACGGATATTAACATTTGTTGTATCAGAACTCTGATACAACAAAATAATTAAAATTATAGTGCAGAATATTTTCGACTCAAGTTTTTAAAAACAGATACTTAGATTTTTTTTTTTTTTTCGTTTTCATACTCGCATTCTACATTAATTGAGCTGAAAAAAACCCAAGGAAAATGTTACACAGCTGTTTCACTTAGCGAGAATCGAACCCCACTAACTGAGTCGCCCTGTTCTCTCTCAGTCGCTCTCCAACCAACTGAGCCTCTGGTTGCACACAAGTTTCTCTCGTTTAGAATGTAAATATGAGCTGATGGACGCACACGGTCGGGTGTGAAAACTGACAACTTGAATTGTTTTGCTATTTCTTTTTAGAGTCCAGGAACTCTTTTTTTGGAAAAAAAAGAGTCACATCCATATATATTTACGAAATGCTAACATCATCATTTTTAAACTAAAAAAAGGCTTTTCAGTAACACCATTGGGAGGACAAGCTATAAACTATTTACTGAGTAATCGAATGAATATATTGATTCCTATGTTGAGCTTATGAGACGAACTATCTATGTGAGTGCTTCTTAAAATAAACTAGGGAACATGAATAGCACATAGGGAATGATTGTAAAAATCCTCCAATTAAAAAGAAAAAAAAAAGTCTGAGATTTAAAAAAAAAAACCTGGGCAATATCTGAGTACAAATAGGACTTACATACCCTACTGGTACGCAGTCTAGAAAGATACAGGGAGAGAGATAGATTATTTCATAAATATTTACCCATTGCCAATTTTTCGACAGTAACTTCGTCCCCTCCTTCGTTCTTTTATGCATCCCGGTAACATCGGACCAAGTAAACCTTTGGGTAATTGTTATAGGAGAATCGCTATTAGGGAACCTGTACACCTTATTTTCATAAAGGTAATAATTATGCTCAACGGCTATTTTCTGATTTGTGCTTGAAGCCGCCCCTGCAACAAACCAAAAAATATTTAATATAAAATAAAGTAACATTAGAATGAAAAAATTATAAAAACTTACCAGTATAAACCCAAGCAGTACCGTCAAAACTGATCCCCCACGTGACTCCACCAGCTGATTCTACCTTCCTGAGATGACCTTTTATCGGCCTCCAAAACATGGACCCAGGTTGCATGATCACGTTTGGGGCAGAATACTGAATTTTATTTACGGATATATCTCCACTACAAGCTAAATGAGTCACGTGAGCTGGAGTTATGGAGGGCGATTCCTTTTGACTTAATGGTTCTCTCAAAGCGAAATTTGTAAATATTTTACCGTTCACGAACACTCTAAAATGACTTGTATCACATAATATTTTAAGTTCGAACAAAGAGCCGGGTGTGAAGGGCTGGCATCCCCTTCGGTCTTCCGGGCCCCAAACCGAATTTTTTCTTGCGTTCCTGACAACCACGTTCTCACTGAAACGAGGATTTAAATGGAATGCGATATCCGGTATTCGATTACCGCTGGCGCACACCAAATCTATCGCGAAGCGATCGGCTGTGTCGTAAGCGCAACCGTGAATTACGACGTAGCATCCTGGGAGAAAGCCAGCATGTAACGCCAATTCGAACGGCATCGTCTGGTTTGAAACGTTTACTTCAACGGAATAGTCTCCGTTTTCAGAAGGGCATTGTTGCATCTATAAAAAAAATATCAAAGTTAAAAATTTTGGATTCAATTCCTTTATGCTTTTTCATCAATTACCGAAATATAATCTAGATCGCAAACAAAAATATCCCCGAGAGCCGTCGTCATCCAAATCGAATTAGGGCCCGGAGGGCCAGCTATACTCCTAACCGCGCTAGAAACCGAAGAAAGCTTCATGAGCCAATCGTCCACATCATACTCATCCTCAAACTGCAGTCTCATCGGCGTGAACGTGTTAATTTTAAATATTCCAAGTCGGGGGATGTCCGGCTTGCTGCATCTTACAACCGCCACGATGTCTTTTACGCTCATTTCATCCGAAGTTGAAAGGCCCGAAATGACTAGGTTTCCGTAATCCACGTCGTGCTCACCACCACTGACCCATTCCAATTCTATTGTACAATCCTCGTAAGACTTGCCTCCAGGATAGAGGCATTTTGCATTACCGGTTTTTACGAAGGGTGAACATCGATAAATAACGTCTACGGCTTTTTCGCGTTTTTCTCCGGGTGCTCTATTTTTCAACTCGTCTAATATTTTAATGCGCCATGGTTTTGTTACGTCTATTGCCTCAGATGGATAATTTTCTCCAAACCTTAAAAATTAAAATTTTAGTTAATTTCATTTTCCATAATTTTTTTTTTTTTTTTTTAATAAAATTACTTTGTTTTTTTTTTTTTTTTAATAAAAAAAATTACCAATTAGGCAAATTATTAATGCTGACTTTACAAGCCCCAGCTTCAACCGACGACCAAAGAGCTTCGCTATTATTTTCTAAATCGTCATGACCACTGAATACGTCCTCGAATCCATCAGGCACAAAAATTTTCCTATTAACTTCGTTGAGAGATTCAGTCTCTTCTTTTTTCCCAAATCGAATTGGGGCTTTGATTAAACGCCATGTTTTCCCTGTCAAATTTTCCTTGGTAACTCCCGTTCTAAAGTACAAACGCCTAAAAAAAAAAAAAAAAAAAATACAATAAAAATTTTAAACAAAGGTACGTTAACAAAAAATACCAACATATCGTCTGCCCCAACTGCCCAAACTTGATCGTTAGAAGAAACGGATACACTTTCCATACTGCCAATTATTTCAACCCATCCAGAGCCTCTTGCTAATGCTTTACTAATTCCAGACATCTGTCCTTTCATTCCTTTTCGAAACCATACTGTATCATTTCTTGTGATAGCCCACACTCCATTATAACCAACAGATATTTCCTTCAATAATAAATTTTCCCCAGGCATTTCCACTTCAATCCAACTCTCTCCTAGAAATAAAAAAAAAAGAAATATTAATTAATTTATCAAAATAATGTTTCTGCTTTCATTAAATTACCTGTTGGATGCCCTCTTGTAATCCCAGTTCGAATTAAAGCTTTACCATTCCACGTAACCACCCAAACTAAGCCTGTCGGTCCAACACTTATATGTCTAACTTGACAGTCTTCAGGCATTGTAATTTCACTCCAACTTTCTCCTTCTGGACAAGAGCTGCTTACTCCTGTTCGAAACATGACTCTACCAGAAGAAGTTACAGCCCATACCAAAATCATCCCAGATTTTCCTTCTGGAATCTGATTTCCTCCTACTGAAACTCCAATAAAATGTTCCATGGTTGGGTTTTTAACAAGAGAAGGTATTGTCCACCAGGAATTTAAAGCATTGTAGCTTCTGTAACGGACCCATTTTCGTCTTCTAACATAAGATGACCAACATTTCTTGGGATAATATGCTGCAAGGAATTCGTTAGCATAAGTCCAACCCTGAAAAAAATTTAAAAGTTAAAATTTCCCAAATTAAAAAATATTTTTTTCAAATGTCATACATCAAGATCCAAAGGTTGCCCACAAAGTGTCAATTGCAAATGCCAGTCCTCTTCCCATTGCCAAGCCATGGAAGGCAGTTGGACATTATCCAAAGTTCTGTCCTTACTTCCATCTGCATTTGAAAAATGATATCTGTCGATGGGTAAGAGCCTTCCACTAAAGCCCTCCAAAGGATTCCACCTTTCATTTTCATAAGCTACTTCCTTCACTCTAATGGGTAGATCTAATCCGTGCACGTTCACGTAAATACGTCCGTCTCCTCCTACCGCATATAAAAAGTTAGGAACTGCTGACAATTGCTTGAATGATAACCCTTGATAAACGAATTGCCTCCATTCCGTTCCACTGGTCGACAAACCAAATACACGTCCTTCGTGATTTATAGCAAACAAAAGCGTACTCGGCATTGTTATTACATCACAAACACGTAAAATTAAATTATAACTACAATTATATTTGTTTCAGCAGCTATTAAGCACTTTAATGAAAAATAAACAATAAATAAAACGGTATCACAGTCTATATACAAAAACTAACCTCTAAGGAACATGATACCGCCAAGTTTGACATTTCTCCATATGGAAAAGTAAAAATGGAGTTCAAAATAGATATTTATACCAACTCATAAGCTAAACAGGTATTTTTACCCTATAAATATACGCATGATTTAAAATACAGCAGTCCGTTACCGCCATTTTGATCCCAAATGTTTGTTTATTTTTTTTTTAATTTTAAAAACAATTTCTTATCGGATTTCTGTTACTAATTTTATATTATGCATTATACGTTATAAACTTATTTCGTAACTATTTGTAATCGGATTTTAATTGCACAATTTACAAGCTGTTAAGCGGCAACATTGGAAAAATCGTAACCAAGCAACCATTTAAAGTGTAAACTGTAATGGTGAAACATGGATAAAAGTCCTATAAGAAACGTTAATATTCATTTTAAACGTCAAACATCTCCGACGAGGTCCGTAATTTCTGATGGACAGTTAAAACTAACTGGGTCGCAGGTAATTTCGTTAATTAAAATGAATGTCATGTATGAGGATTATCCTTTGTTGATTATAATTATGTGGTCTGTTGTGTAGGTTAATTTGGTATCTAGGACTCAGATTAACCTTAGATCACCGCATAGAAGATCCAGACCTAGTTCAGCTCTTCCTAGCTATGAAAGCTTACTTGATTTTAAATCAAACTGGAAAAGGCCTATGTCAGCTGATAATGATAATTTAAAGCCGAGGTATGCCATATCTTTATTGAGCAGGCTGAGATCAGGGGTGGAACTGGAGGATGACTTGGACGATGAAAAGCTAGCAGGTATGATTGTCATGCAGAAACTGGAAGGCAGAATTTTTTAATTACACTTCATGTCGAAAATATTGTCATTTTATTAATAATTAAGGCATTTAAGTTAAATCGTAAAATGTTGATACAGTTTTTTTTCTGTTTCATTTATAAGCTTTAAAGAACTCTTGGAATTTGTTTGAAAAAAAAAAAAAAAAAAAATGTACCTTTTGAAATAAGAACGCAATAGCATTTTTTTGGGTTCATCAGAATTAATGTATTATTTTTGTTTTAATTTCAGAAAAAGTCTCCAACTTAAGATCCAGTTATACTGTTTCTTCCTCCCGCCTCCTCCGAAGCCTCTTAGGCGAATCCTGGAATAGTGAATGCAGCGAAACCAGCTCCGAAACAAGCACCTCGGAAAAAAGTTTAGGAAAACGAATTCAAGAAATGGCTCAGGCCAATTCGGACGAAACGTCTGTCGACGAAAAAGAACAAAATTCCTTAAACAAAACCATAACCAACGAATCGAAAGACACAGATTCCGAGTTAACAAAATCACAAAATTCCAGCCGAACGGAAAGTACCGTTTGCGTGCAAGACCTTAGCAAGGGGATAATGAAACCTCCCGTGAAAGCCGTCAGCAGCCCGAAAAACGATAAAAAAGAGATAGAAAAAGAGGAAATACTAGACATGAAATTTCAAAGATGGTTCCCTCACTCCGGAAGGGATGAAAAAGTCGACGAGAAAACCGTTCGTTTTTCCGAGCAGAAAAAAGACGTCCAAATGCAGAAATTATTAGATAACGATTCGAACAGCGACGAGGATGATTTAATCGATTTCCGGTTCCGCAGAAGATGCGATGAGAACAAAAAGTTATCGAATGAAATTTTTGACAAAAAAGAATTGTCCGCGCAAAGTTTACCGAATCTCGATTTTGATAGGAAAACTAAAAACGAGCGAACGGTTTCGAGCTTCCAGGACGATTTTCAAATCCCGGGGAAAAATCACAGTTATTTTTGTCAAAACTCGGAGAAGGAAATGGTCAGCCCTGAAATTCAGTATGAAATTTTAACGGGTTTCGAACCGAAAAGTTCGGATATTTGTCATTATTATCGAAAAGAGGATGCGGAGAGGGATGAAGTTAAAAATAAAGAATCCCCCAAAAGTCCTGTGCTGATAGATTTGACGGATGAAAAGCCCGAGAAAATTTGTACCGCGTCGTGCCCGTTTTCCTGTTGCCAGAACGATAGAAAACCCGAAATCGGGGAAGATTTTAAGAAATCGGAAAAGAGGGATCAGGGAATACAAAATACCGATTTGTCAGTGGCTACTCCAAGAGATTCTACGTATGAAGATATAGTTAGCATACTTCATGTTTTGGAGCAAGAAGAAGTAGAATCTCGTAAGTGTTTTTTGGGGTTGTGGAGCTTAAAGGGTTCCGAAAACTGGTGTGCCTGCTCCAAAACATTGATGGAGAAGAGTCACAAAATTTAAAATCAGTTTTAGAAAATTTTTACTTCAAAAAGGCTGTACTTAAGAATATATATATTTTTCTTCAATTATTTGGTCAGTAATAATAGCCTCCCCCCCCCCCCAAAAAAAAAATGTCCGAAACAGAAGCCTAAGCAGGGGCTAAAAATGATTGAAATAATTTTTAAGGTCCATTCAAGTATTATGTCAGCACAACCCCCTGGTCAGCAACAACAACAAATTCTGTTTCGTTTTGATTTGTTAAAATTATGATGAACTAAAGCCCTCCAGCGGAATAGTTTTGACTTTTGCCTCCGCCATATTTTTTTTTTTTTTTTTTTCCTATAAGACAGAATTCTGGTGCAAGATAATAAAAATTTGGATATTTTTTTCTTTCCAGTATTGGACGTCGATAATGATAAATTCGATATCGAAAGGGAACAAGAACCTGTTATTTTAGATAAAAAAGATGAGCAGTTAAAGGACATTTATTCTTATTTGGATGAAGTAGAAAAATGTTCGGAGCTAGTGATCGACACAGCCAAAACGACGAATTTCGATAGTAGTACAAAAACGACAACAAGATCGAACTTCATGAGTTTTTCTTCCATTCCTAGGTAAATTATAGGTTACACTTCTTTTGTCCACATTCTGATCCCTATCAGACATTCAAATATTACATCATTTTTTCCTCAATTTTCATCCCCCTCTCCCACCTTTTTATTAAAAGAAAAAAAAAAATACTTTTCAATAGTAATCCTACTGTATAACCCGAAATGTGACGTTTCCACTCGCGTTCCTATTGACTAAAATTTCCCAGAAGTTAAACACAGGGGAGCGCCGCCATATTTGGTATCTATTCATTTTCTATCTCTCTCACTCCTACGAAATCAAATAGATACTAAATATGGCGACTGACGGAATACGTCGTCATCTCTGGTTATAAAGGATCTCTTATTACTTTTTATTAATGCAACTAGTAAAAGTAGTCTCTAAATGCACCTTGCACGGTCCTTTAGCTTTTAGCAAAAAAAAAAGACAACACTCAAGAAAAAGAAATGTTTTGAACAAGTTTTGCCATGCAACAAACCCGAAATGTTTCATAGCAAAACAAAAATGTTTCACGACAACGGACAGGTTGTTTCTTGACAAGATATTTTTATTATTTTCGCATGATGTTGAAGAACAGGTTTTTTCGACAAGGCATTTTTGCTTTCGCTTCAGCCATTTTTTTTTCTGAGGGAAGGTGTCGGATTGAGCTGTTTCCTGCTAGGCACCTCGGTCTAGAGTGTTTCCTGCCTAGGCACAACACACTCTAGAGTGCTTCCTACCTAGGTAGCGCACACTCTAGAGTGCTTCCTACCTAGGTAGCGCACACTCTAGAGTGCTTCCTGCCTAGGCACCATAACACTCTAGAGTGCTTCCTGCCTAGGCACCACACACTCTAAAGTCTTTCCTGCCTAGGCACCACACACTCTAGAGTGTTTCCTGCCTAGGCACCACACACTCTAGAGTGTTTCCTGCCTAGGCACCACACACTCTAGAGTGCTTCCTACCTAGGTAGCGCACACTCTAGAGTGCTTCCTGCCTAGGCACCACACACTCTAGAGTGTTTCCTGCCTAGGCACCAAATACTCTAGAGTGCTTCCTGCCTAGGCACCACACACTCTAGAGTGCTTCCTACCTAGGTAGCGCACACTCTAGAGTGTTTCCTGCCTAGGCACCACACACTCTAGAGTGCTTCCTACCTAGGCACCACACACTCTAGAGTGCTTCCTGCCTAGGCACCACACACTCTAGAGTGCTTCCTACCTAGGTAGCGCACACTCTAGAGTGCTTCCTGCCTAGGCACCACACACTCTAAAGTCTTTCCTGCCTAGGCACCACACACTCTAGAGTGTTTCCTGCCTAGGCACCAAACACTCTAGAGTGCTTCCTGCCTAGGCACCACACACTCTAGAGTGCTTCCTGCCTAGGCACCACACACTCTACAGTGATTCCTGCCTAGGCACCACACATTCTAGAGTGCTTCCTGCCTAGGCGCCACACACTCTACAGTGATTCCTGCCTAGGCACCACACACTCTAGAGTGCTTCCTGCCTAGGCACCACACACTCTATAGAGTGTTTCCTACCTAGGCACCACACACTCTAGAGTGCTTCCTGCCTAGGCACCACACACTCTACAGTGATTCCTGCCTAGGCACCACACACTCTAGAGTGCTTCCTGCCTAGGCACCACACACTCAAGAGTGTTTCCTGCCTAGGCACCACACACTCTAGAGTGCTTCCTACCTAGGTAGCGCACACTCTAGAGTGCTTCCTGCCTAGGCACCACACACTCTAGAGTGCTTCCTGCCTAGGCACCACACACTCTAGAGTGCTTCCTGCCTAGGCACCACACACTCTAGGGGTGCTTCCTACCTAGGTAGCACACACTCTAAAAGTGCTTCCTTTTTTCCTAATTTTAAAAAGAAAAAGCAATAAAAATGTTTTAACTTTTAAAATTTTTAAGTAATTATTAATGAAAAACGATTTTTTTTCTCACGAGCCCTCATTTCAACAAAACCGCTAAGTCTCCTATTTCGGACATCTCGACTAATTTTCATTGTTACTTTTTAAAAATTGTTATTAAGAAGATTAGTTATAATCCTGTTTTAAAAATTACGATAATGAAGATTATTTATAAAAATTAAGAAAATACGATAAAGGCGTAACAAAATCTTGTACATTTATCCAACGAGTCCGGAATAACGAAGGTTTTCGTTTAAATGTATTACTTTTCTGTGATTTATACAAAAATTTGGACATGCATAATTTTTTGGAGCATGAAATAATGCATAAATTGTACATATAATTTTTTTAAATCGTAAAACAGGGAAATAGAAATATTATGCTAACCAGTATTTAAATTTTTTCCATTTTATGCATATTTATTTATGCATAATTATATTGAAGAATGGAAAAAAAAATTCCGGTAAAATTTTTTTTTTTTATGCATAATTTATGAATCCATTTTTATGTATGTCAAATTTTTTGTATAAATTGTACATGACTTTTGCATCTCTTTTTCTCTTTTTTGTAGGAATAAAGTAATACTTCAATTTTGTAAAATATTTCCAGGGCCCTAAAAACGTTTTAATATTTTTGGTCTCAGTTACTAGTTAAAATTAATAAACATGATTTTCTCCTTAAAGATTAGAAGAGCTGTTGAACAAAAACACAGTAGAGCTAGCCCACGAAGTTCTTTCATTAAGACTCCAAATCGAAGATCAAGGCAGCGGCATAAAACTTTTACAACAAACCATAGCCGAAATGAAAGAAGCCGCGAAAAGAACCAACATGGAGCATCAGGACGCATTGTGCAAGGCTAACTCGGACGCGGAAGCGGCCCTCCAGCGGCATCAGAAATTCATCAAACAGTTGTTAAACGAAAAGAAATGCCTCAACGAAAAAGTATCGGGTTTAGTCGAGGAGTTAAAATCAAACGAAGAAAGGTACCAAAGAAATTTGAAAGCTGTGGAAGAAAGGCACTCGATCGAAATTCAGAGGGTGAAGGAAACCCAAGCCGCCGCCGAAAAATTGAAAAGGGAAAAGTGGATCGACACCAAAACGCAAAAAATTAAAGTAGGATTAACTTTCGGTTTTTTTTTTCAGTTTTGCCTAATTGATTGATTGAATATTTCTGTAGGAAATGACGGTAAAAGGATTGGAGCCTGAATTAGCAAGAATGGCAGCTCGTCAGCAGCAAGAGATGACAGAACTAAGAAATTTACACAGGGCAGAGCTTGAGGCTGTGGAATTAAGAGCAACAAGGCGAACGACTGAGCTACTCGATCAGCTCAGGGGAGAGTTAGCAAAAGATAAAGAAGAGGCGATTCAAAGAGAATGCGCTGCTTTAAGAGCTAAGTAAGTTCGGCTGCTAGTAAATGTCTGTTTTAACATGCTAAAGAAGCTTGAAAAAATTAAGTCAGTGTAGAACATATTTTTCTGAAAAATTAATTAATTGTTTTTTATTTTTTTTAGATTAGAAAAGCAAATGGAAGACGAACAAAGCAACATGCAACACCAAATTAAAAAAATGAAAGACGAGCTGAGGCGTGAAAAAGAAAGGATCGCCTTACAAGAGGTTCAAATGCAAGATTCTTTGATGGAAGCGAAGAAAGCATTCGAAAGGGAGAAAGAAAGGGAAACTCAAAGGATGATTCAGGAATTTCAAGAGAAGACGGAAGCCGCTCAAAGGAGGCATCAAGTACGAAATTACCATCGGCATTATTTTGAGTTTTTTTTTTTAATTTTATTTTTGACTTTGCGAATTTTTATCTAAACAAATTGGACTTTTATTTAATTAGAGTAAATAAGATTTTTTTCGAAAAGCTTGGGGGGGGGGGGGGGGGGGGAACAAGAAAGCAGTAGTTTGAAATGAGGTTATAAAAACAAGAGAATTGTATTTGGAGTTTTTTTTTTTTTCTTTTCAGAATGAACTTAAAAGTTTAAGAGACACTTTGGAAATAGAGAAAGAAGCTTGGATGAATAATTACAAAAAACAGCAGACGACCAAATTCCTCGAAAGGGAAGCCGAATTGCATCACCAGTACAAAAGGGATAGAGATAGGGATATAGAATTAGTAATCGAACGGTTAGAAAATGAAGCCACACAGGTAACATTAGGGTGGTTCTTACTTTGCAAAGTTTGGATTTTCGGAGGCGCCAACCCTTAACTTTTTTTATTTGTAAGTGATAAGTTTCCCTGAATTTTTTCAAATTTTTTACTCGACGGGAAAGCGTGCCTCATCGAGCTTTTGATTCGGAAAAATCCCATTTGAACCAAAAAATTGATCATTTTTTTTTTTTTTTTTTTTTAAGTAAAAAAAAAACCCTCGTTTCCTGTCGGACATTTTGCGTAGATTTCGAATCTGAAAATCAATTTTTTGGTTTTCGACCAACAGTCAAAATAAGACGAAAAAAATCGAGAAAAGTGACAAAACGCCAGTCCACAGTTTTCATTGTTTTTTGGCTTCTATCTCATAAACCGGACCAGATACAAAAAAAACTGTTTTTGGATTCAAAATTTACGCAAAATTTCCGATAGAAAACTAAACTTTTTTTTACAAAAAAAAAAAAAAAAAAAAAATCAATTTTTTGGTTTATATGGGATTTTTCCGAACTAAAAGCTTGATGAGGCACGCTTTCCCGTAGAGCAAAAAATTTGAAAAAATTCAGGGAAACTTATCTCATACAAATAAAAAAAGTTAGGGGTGACACCTCCGAAAATCCGAACTTCACAAAATAAGAACCACCCTAAAGTAATAGTATTCGTATTTATTTATTTTTTTAAATTTAATATGATACTGAATTTACTGCTATGGATCCTGATCCTGATACCAAACGTTTTACTTGCCTTATTCTCGTACAGGCTCGACTGGAATTAAATCAAGCCGCCGAAAACAAACTTCGGCGACTACGAGAAAAATTAGAAAGCGAATTGAAAGAGGTGGAAGCAAGCGAAGCAGCTCTAAAAACCAAGCTTTCCGAAACCAAATCTCAACTCACCGAAAAAGAGGATCAAATCGTGGAGCTCAAATCTCAAATACGGCATTTACACACAGAAATGAGCCAATTAAAAAAGGTACGGGCTTTTTAATTTGATTTTTTTCCTCCCTTTCCCGTCCAAACTGTAACCCCTAAGAATTACTGCTGTGGAATGTGAAATACAAAACCATGACATTCCCACTTTTTTTTTTTTAAAAAAAAACTGATTTTCAATTTTTAGCTTTGCGAGGAAATGTCAGCAGAGAGGTCAGACCTGCGGGAAATAATCCGTAAAGAATTCGAAAATCAATTATCGGAAGCGGCAAAGGAAATAGAAGCGGTTAAAAACGAGATGTCTATAATGAAAACGAATCACGTATTAGAACTCGCAAGGCGGGATCAATTAGCGATACAAGCAAAGGCAGAAGCGCAAAAGGAACTTAATCAAGTTTACAACCGGTACGTGACTTTTACATTTTTCTTGTATTTTTATTATTAATAATATCAAAAATATATATATATATATGAAAAAAAAAATGAAAATCTTTTTCGTAGGGTTAAAATGACTGTGAGCAAAAAGGAAGAAGCCTTGGAAATATTAAGAGATCAGCATCGTGCTGCGTTGGAAAGATGTTCGCATTTGGAGCAAATGTTGGAAAATCAAAGGAGGAATTTGTTGTTGAAATGATTTTGAGAAACATTATCCGGATTCCGTGGAAAGAATCTTGGACAGGAGGGCCGCGGTTTAAATTTTAACGCGAGGAAAGTGTTGTTGCCAAGTTTGTTTTGACTTCGCCGAATCTGTTTTGTGATGTAGTATGTCTTGTGAATTTTTTTTGTAATAGTTACAACAAATTTATTTTATTTTTTAAGTAACGATTTAAATATATAAATGATAAAAAGAAAACATTTAGAAAATTTTTAAGTTTGTTTGTGGGTTCAACGTGCAAGATCGATTCTTCAAAATTAAAAACGGACGATTTGGGATTTTTCTGGAAAAAAGAGAAGATTTTTCATAACTCATCAATAGGAAGAGCCACTTCCCATCGGAGTAAACCGGGAGGGAAGGCCTGTTTCCTGTTATGGAACTTGCCATGTTCTTAGTGTCCGTAAACAAAGAAATGAGTTTCTTTTCCCGAGAAAAATCACTTAAAAAAGTTATTTTCATTCGTTATGAAAAGTATCTTGCAATACTAGGAAGGTAAATGAATTTTTTGTTGAGGTCTCGACGGGAAAATTCATTTTCAGGGCTTGACCCGAAAAGTATACTTTCGAGATCATGTAAACAAAACAAATTTCGTTATTCTCGCCCTGAAAACTACATTTCCAAGGCTGGACCGAAAAATTTCGATTTTTTACTCGGCCCTCTTGCTGATCCTCGCCTTCGGCTCGGATCGGCAACGGCCTCGTAAAAAATCTCATTTTTCGGGTCCAGCCTGGAAATCTACTATTCCCTCCCTAGTATAACAATATACTATTTCATGTTCGCCTTGATTTTTTTTCCCTCTAAAGGGGCCATCCAAGGATTACGTACATGATTTTGGGGAATTTGAACCCCCCCCCAGGTTGTAAGATATTTCACCATACTTAGCTTATGGTGAAGGTGGTTAATGCGGACCCCCCTTAAAAATCTTACGTAATACTTGAACGTTCCCAAATATGTATTCAAAGTTCGAATCTTTATAATCAAACAAACAGGAGCTATAACATCTCAAATTAATTTTAAGAATTTAGCTGACAGCTGGCTGGTTGGCCTGAGGCCTTGTTTAGCATGTTGGGTTGAAAAACAAGAATTTTTAAATTTAAAAACGTCTGATATGGAAATCGATTCCTTTTTATAATATTACTAACCCTAATTTTTTTCGGATCTCTTAAACATCTTGAGATGCTGCAATGACCTTGGAAGATTTTGAAAAGCCCATATAAGGGCAAAAAAAGAAAGAATTTTTTTTGCTGAAAAAGGTTTCATTTCATATCGGAAATTTTGTGCAGATTATGAATATGAAGTCCAAAATTCTTTTTTGTGTGCAGTTTTTAACCTATGCCGCTTCTCCAATATGGCTCAAAATTAATTTTCTAGAATTAATTTTCAAAATTTCCGGAACTACTGTGCTTTTGTTATTCTATGGATTTCCAAATGATTTAAAAAGATTTAAAAATGGAGTCGGCCATTTTTACTACATTGCATTTTTTGTATTCTTAATCCATGGTCGAAAATTCATAGAATAACTAAAGCACAGTACTTCCGGAAATTTTGAAAATTAATTCTAGAAAATTAATTTGGAGCCATAATGGAGAAGCAGCACTAAACGGGAAAAAAGCCTAAATAATTTTAGTCTTAAAAAAAGGACTAAACCTCAAAAACCGTACACTTAAAATAATTTTGAACTTCACATTAGAAATCTACGCAGAATTTACGATAGGAAGCGATACTTTTTTCAGCAAAAAAAAAAAAAAAAAAAAATTAAGCTTCATTTTTTTATATGGGCGCTATATTAATTACATAGGCCTTTCAAAATCTTTAAGGTCATTGGGGCACCTCAAGATGTCGTTTAAGGAAAAAAAAATTAGGGTTAATAGCTATGTATTATTAGAATACTAGTATTCTAATAATAAGGCATCGATTCCCATATCAGGCGTTTTCAAATTCAAAAATTCGCGTCTGTCTGTCCACCCAATTGTTTAGTCATTTTCATATCTTTTATAAGCTTTTTTTTTAATGAAAAAAATTAGAGAATTAACAGAGTAATATTAAAACCCTGTGTTGAAAATTCCCTAACATGAAGGGCCTCAATACGGCACTGAAGATAAATGTTATAGTTTGTCCCAGTCTCACTTGTCAGGGATAAATCGTTCATCTCTCCCGGTTCAACATTTAAACGAAATATATTGGACCACCAGTAAAAAGTAACAGCGCTTTTTATTTGAAACCTGAAAACCTTCATAAAAAAAAAAAAAGTCTGCAACCCTCCTACAACGATTGTATGGTGTGTTGACAACAACACTTTCAGATTATTTATCTTAAGATTCCGTTTAAATGCAACAGCTAATGCATTTTTAAAACAGATTTGACGCAGAATTATCAGAAGTAGGGAGGGTCGAAAGACGCAAATTTTTGAATTTGAAAATGCCTGATATGGAAATCAATACCTTATTATAATACTATTAACCCTAATTTTTTTTTAGATGTTTTGAAGGTCACCTTGAGGTCGCGCAATGACCTTGAAGTTTTCGAAAAGCCCATATAAGGGCAAAAAATAAGAATTTTTTTTTTTGCTGAAATAAGTATCGCTTCCTATCAAAAATTCTGCATAGATTACGAATTAAAGTCCAAAATCATTTTAAGTGTTCGGTTTTTTAGCTTTACACTTATTTTCTAAACACTGAAATACTTGCAGGCTGCTTCTTCTTTTAGCTTAAAAACTTTACACAAAAATTAATTTTGGACTTCATATTATTGTGTGAGAAACTTCCGATAGGAAACGGTACCTTTTTCAGCAAAAAAAAATTCTTATTTTTTGCCCTTATATGGGCTTTTCAAAAACTTCAAGGTCAAGATGACTTTCAAAAAATCTTAAAAAAAATTAAGGTTCTTAGTATTATAATAAGGCATCGATTTCCATATCAGGCGTTTTCAAATTCAAAAATTCCCTGTTTTCGACCCACCCTAATAATATGAAGAATCCAACTAAAATGTAAGAACTGGAAAGTGTGAGTAATATGTTTCAGTTTTAAATGTGACCTGCCCACTTACTAAAGTTAAGACTGATCCTACCCCTGTCCATTGGTTTTGGTTTTAATTTATGGTGTCAACCGGGATATTCTAATGACCGATCCCTGACAAGTGAAACTGGGACAGACTATAGTTCAGTTCAGTTCAGAGCTAAAGAAGCTAAGAAAGTCTTTAAAAAAAGTGGCTCAGTGATAATAACTAAACTTCTATCCGGAATTAGCATTAAAGACATGGTATTGTTTTGAAAATTAATTATTCATATTATAGGATGACTCATTTTGAAGGTCAAGTTTTTAATTTTCGCTCTTTGGGCAAAAAATTATTTATTTACATGTAAAAAGAAGCTGGAATTTTTTTTAGGTCAAAAAAAAAAAGTTTTTGGCCCATAGGCCCAGGGGTGTGAAGTTTTTAGGGCCAAAATGGTATTTAATTTGGACGAGTTTCAAAAATTCGCCCAATTAACATCTTTTAATTAAAAAATTGTGCTTTATAGGGTATATTAGGTATGTATTAAGCTTTCTAAAAAAAATATTAGGTTCGAAAATATTGACCCGTTCGCCGCCCAGGTAGGGTTATAGTGGAAAAACGGGAATGGCTAAAACAGGGTAAGGGCAGAAAATTTTAAAAATTCAAAAATAGTCAAAATGTGCCCAAAACATATAGAAATAATGCTTCAAAAGTAGTTTCGATGCCAAACATTTTTTACCCTATTTTAACCCCATTTTTCTTATTTTCGGCTCTTTTTTTTTTCTTTTCTAAAAAATTGCATTTTTAAAGCCAAAAAGGGAATTTTCATCGCATGCAAGTACCCAAATTAACAAAACATGATAAGTTCTCCAAAATAAAAAATTTAAATTTCAAACTTTTGGCATTTTCATTTTTTTAAAAAACTTTCACCCTTTTTTATTTTTTCCAAATAAGGTGCAAAAATATTAAAAATTGAATGAAAATTTTTAAAAAAATTGAAAAAACCAAAATTTTGAAATTTACATTTTTTATTTTGGAGAACTAATCATGTTTTGTTAATTTGGGTACTTACATGCGTTAGAAATTCACTTTTTGGCTTTAAAAATGCAATTTTTTAGAAAAAAAAAGAGCCAAAAACAAGAAAAAATGGGATTAACATAGGATAAAAAATGTTTCGCATCGAAACTTTTACATTTGGAGGCATTATTTCTACATATTTTGGGCACATTTTGGCTATTTTTGAATTTTCAAAATTTTCTGCCCTTACCCTGTTGCAGCCATCCCCGTTTTTCTACTTTAACCCTGCCTGGGCGGCGAACGGGTCAATATTTTCGAACCTAATTTTTTTTTTTACGAAACTCAATATGCACCTAACATACCCTATAAAGGGCAATTTTTTATATTAAAAGGTGTTAAACGGGCGAATTTTTGAAATTCGTCCAAATTAAATACCTTGCATAATTACCATTAAGTACACCACCGAAATGCATTTCGGCCGTAAAAAATTTAAACCCCTGGGACTGGGCCAAAAACTTTTTTTCGACCTGAAAAAAATTCAAGCTTCTTTTTACATGTAAATAAATAATTTTTTGCCTAAAGAGGGAAAGTTAAAAACTTGACCTTCAAAATGAGCAACCCTAATATTAAAAACATGTGAGTTTAAAATTGCATTTTTTTTTTTTTTTTTAAGGATCCTATTGTAGTCGACATCGAGACCGAACCTTTAGCAAAAAAGGAGAAAATAATATACGAAACAGCAGCTGATGCGACTCTTCTGTTCAATGACGGACAAACAATTCGAATTTGTAAAGCATGATGGCTGTACACAGCACTTACTTTATGGAGGCCTTTTTCGGCCAAAAAACTTCGAAGCAAGTAAAAATCAAGGAATTCAGTAAGGACTCCTTCAAAACATTTTTGGATTGCCTCTTTGGGTTAAAGGAATACACGATGTCTAATGCTTTGATAATTTATCCCATCGCCCATCAATTTGGTGTAAGCGATTCCCTGCAGAAGTGCCAAACGATTTTAATGCCTAAGGTCGTAGATGAAAATTTGCCGCTTGTTTTAAACTTGTCAACGTTCTACAACAACAAAAAACTTACAAATTACGTGGTTGATTTTATTAAATGCAAATGCGGCGTCATTAACTTTTTGGAAAAAAATCATAAGTTATTGGAGCCGTCGGCCGTGTCTGAACTTGTTAAAAATACGGAGTTGAATTCGTTGCTTTGGACATGTGTGCATCAGTGGGAAGAAAATTATGTCAAAAAAGGAAATATATCACATACGGACCTTGCGCTTATTAACGGTATAACTCAAAAAATTTCTTTAGCTCATTTCGAGTCGGCTCAAGTTGGTCCGTTAGCGTTGATCCGTTGGTCAAAATTGACCAACGGATCAACGCTGCATGAAACCATTTTTTTTAAGCCTCCGATCTGGGGACATCCTAAAAGTACTATGGTTTTTAACATTAAATCCCATAAGATTTTGATTGAGCCCAGCAAATACTTTCGTAGAGTTCGTGTTGAAGCGAAATATTTTTGTAGAAGACCAATATTGAACTCAATCTCCTCCCCGAATTCTTCTTCCCCGAGAGTAATAAATTTAAATTTTTATAACCCGGATACACCTTCAAACAGTATGGAGCGTCGCTTTTCAAGTTTTCACCCGAGCAAAACATTCGACTTGGTTTTAATAAAAAATAACACCGACGATACCCAGATTATTGAAGAACTTTGTGGTAAATTTGAAGATGTTCTCGAAAACGATTTTTACGAAATTCACTCCGTTGAAGTGAAATATACGTTTGAATTTCAGTGCAGAGTTCTCGAAACTTCCATAAATGGGAATAAAATTTCGGGTAAAAGTCCTGGTGAACTTTTTTTCACCAAAGATATTTCAATAACGGAATTAAGAAATTCCAAAGTGTGAAATTTTTAGGCGTTTATTTAAAGGGGCAGTAATTATTTAGTAGTAGGGCAGTCCTGTTTCATAAAATGAACGTTTTTTAAATGGATTGACAGTAAATTTAACATGGCAGTTTTTTATTGCCAGTACAATTTTGGGCAGTAGAAAAATTATTTTGGCAGTAAAAAAAAAATATTAAAATAAATAATTTGGCATTAAAAAAATATTTTGGCAGTATAATGAATAATTTGGCATAAAAAGGCATTTTTGGCATTTAAAAAAAAAAAAAATGTTAAGATAAAGTGACTCACAATATATGTTCTGTATGTTTTTTTTTCAGTTTTTAAAGTGATCAAAATTTTGCCTGTTCCAGCGACTAAATAATGTTTGTTCTGCAGGTGAATCCTGCTTTCTTTAAGCAATATTTGTGCAAATAAATAAAAGCGTAAAAAAATTAGCTTTATAAAAAAATACTGCCTCAAAAAAATGGATCATTGCCAATTTATTTAAAAAACTGCCCCATATTTAAATTTACTAATTTTACTGCCAATTTTATGGCAAAAAAACTGCTCTACCCATATTATTTTACTGTCCCATTTATATAGTCGCCTAACTTTTATTCATTTGTAAGATTTCTATTTGTTCAGTATTCTTTTTATGTAGAAGTAAGATAATTTTAAGAAGACATTATTTTCGACCCTGATTAATATAATAATTATCCTGATAATTATTTTCGATCCTAATAAGATAGTTTTTTTTTCCTAAAAAAAAAAAAAAAAAAAAAAAAAAAAAAAAAAAAAAAACTTTTTTTTCTTTATGGCCTTGACGGAAAACCGATCACTACGAATCCAGTACGATTCGGAAAAACTCGAGGCTAATTCCGATAAGTTACTGCTTTACTACAATTTTTAATTGAAAATGTTATTAACTCTTTGCCTTTAAAATGTAAAAAAAAAAAAATTTAAATATAAAATTAATAAAATTAATTATTAACTTAAAATATAAAATAAAAGTTTTTTGAGAAGACATTTTCGATCCTGATTATTTATATATATTTCTTTATTATTTTAATGGGATGTGGATCTCAATTTTTAAGAAAATCACGATTATATGTTCGTAAAAAAGGAGCGGATTTAGTGAAAAAAACAAATGTAGGCAAATTTAAAAAATCAAAAGTGAAATCAGTCGAATCGCCACTTCGATGTAACTTTTCAACTTTTGATTTCGTATGGTTATCTTATATAGCTCACGAACATATAATCGAGATTTTCCTAAAAATTGAGACATACATCCCATTAAAATAATAAAAAAAAAAAATAAAAATGTTTATTTTTCATTTTTTAATGTTGCGCAGCCTGTTTCTAACGCTGCAACAAGTTGAGCAACATGTTCTGTCAACATTTTACTGGAACCTGTTTTACCGTGAAATTTCGGCTTTGCTGAATTTTCTAGGCTTTTATGTTGTTAATTTCAAATTTTTTCAATTCATTTTTGATTTTTTAAATTTGTCTCCATTTGTTTTTTTCACTAAATCCGCTCCTATTTTTCACAACAATATTTTCTCAAGCAGCAGATTAATCCAACAATAGGATTAATCCGAAGATAAGGTAAAACGTCATTTGAGGTCCAATTAATTAATTTTTTTTTTTTTTTTTTGCCATTAAGAGTCTAAAATGGTTTCCGGAATTTTAGAATTTATATTCATTCCCATTAGTCGTATTCTCGGATTATAATCCGGCTATCTGAATCGCAGGTGGATACACCAATAACTATTTCGCTTCCAAACTACGAACTGCCAACCGTCTTGCATAATTTTCTGCTCACCATTAGTAAATAAAAATCGTTACTAACCTTTTTATCCCATTCAATCCGGCAACTGAAATCATCCAAGAGTCCATACCGAACAGTCCAAAGGTCACACTTGTCATCACGTAAAATCGTTAAAATCTCGAACGGACAAACGGCACATCGGAACAGGTCCACCGCACAAAATCGCGAATCGATCTTCAAATTTTCTTCGATTTAACTTAAAATTCTTGAGAAACCGCTCCGCCTAAAAACAAAACAAACTTTTAAAAATTTTGCAAAAAAAATCACGATGAAAAAAAAACAAAAGCAATCTACTATTTCCATTTAACTATTGTTTATTATAATTTGTTTAAGTCTCTATAAAATAAAATAAATAATCGTTACAATATTGAACACGCTAAAAATTAAATCGTACAAATACAACATCCATACTTAAACTTATGAGATGAAAAGCTTTTTTTTTTTTCATTTTTTTTAAATCGATTTATTTATAGTTTTATTTATAATTTAGACATTGAAAGGACGCGAGGGCTATATCAAGCACAAAAGCACTAAGAGACAGCCCGACTTTGAGATTTTCCAGCCGGGGAGCTCTGTACATCAATTGTATACCGGGTATTTTACATCCGAGATACTCCCTTTAAAGAAAAACAGGGAAGAGGGGGGGATTTAAAAAAAAAAAAAAATTTACAAAAACGGTTGTCAGACTAATTTTTTCTCCCAAGGCGGTGCTTATTTAAAAAAAATCACGAGTATCTCGATTTATAAAAGCAAAAAAAAAATTGTTACAAAATTTTGTCCGAAAGAAAATTATTGCGAAAAA